>JAIPRL010002149.1:0-65324 GCA_025469235.1 Pemphigus obesinymphae | reverse complement strand
CTTTAAATATGCTCCAGTATCATCAGTCGAAGTTGAAAGAAGTTTTTCTACTTAAAAAAGTATATTATCCGACCAACGAAGATCATTTTTGTTTGAAAATATAAGACAGCTAATCATTATACAGTGCGATAACAATTTTGTTCAGGTTAGTAATAAAATAATTAATAAATAATAATAACTAACAAAAACAAGTTAAAATATTAACATTTTTTTTTTTTTTTGAAATTATTATTTTAGAATGAATGATTGATTAATAAACCAGAAGTAAAACAGAACTGCACAAGTAACAGCGTACAATATAATATTAAAATAAAACACACTACTGTAATATAATTTCAAATTTTTAAGCTATAATAAATATAATTTAAATGCATTTTTTGAGTTTTTCAAGTCATTTTTGCATTTTTTAAAACTTTTTAGGGCATTAAAATCCCAGCCCTAGTTATAAAATATAAAATAAAATTGGTCAGATAAAATGTTCTGATATAATATGTCGTATCTTGTCGGTAGTCCGCACATATGAGAGTAGCACCGTCCCCTTTTTTAGACCCCTTTTTTTTAAAGTAGATATATATATATACACGATGCGGTCCGTGGAACATGACGTCGTACGCAATACGCGCGCCTGAAATGCATCGCGCGCGCAATACAACGTACAACGGTCACGTGGGTGCGCGCTGCCGACGACGGTGGAAAAAATCTATAATCTATACACCTATATAATCTTACGATATTACTCTCGATCGCGTATCACCCCCCCCCCCCCGCCGTCCCCACCGGTTTACCGGCCGGCCGACGACGATGATTTTCATATTTTTTTTTGTCCCCACCGCGATCGCGCCGCGGATCGTGACGATCGAAATTCGTGTTTCCCAAAATTCCCACTACGGCGCGCGTCTAGCGGTCATCGCGCGCCGCCGTCGCCGTCTGCGTTCGTTACGATCGCCGCGCTGGCGCTCTACGTCACTCGTCCGCCGTTGTTTGCCCGTTCACTACGTTCCGCCGTCGCCCGCGCGCCGTGGTTACGTTTTGCGCGCCACCGTCGCCGTCCGTTACCACCATCACCACCACCACCACCTCCACCACCGTCACAGCGGTGGTATATTTACCGTCGAAAAAAACCCATCTTCTCTCTCTCCCCTCCCCCCTCTGCCTCTACCGCCACATATTACGATCCGACGACGAGATCGAAATATCCCGGCCGTGTAAAACGTTTTTGTTTTTCTCCGTGTCGCGCGCGCGCGCGCGTACGTGGATTTTATCAATCGTATGTATTATGCTCGGTCCGAGTTATTTAACCGTGTAGTACCGTATTTTATTATTTTAATTGGTCCGTTTGTCGCATTTTTTCCTTTTGTACGCGCGTCCCGCGTTTTCGACGACACAGAGCTACCGCAACAACGACAACCGTGGGTACGTATTTTTATTTTTATTTTTACCACACGACACCGTCAATGTTTACGTATTTTCCGTCCAGAGGTCACGGGCCAACGACCGGCGCACGTAAACCCAACGCCCCGCGATCGAGCGGAGGAGGACTCCCGCCGTCTCTACACCGGGCCCGGACGGGATTGTCGATGGGTGTGCGTCTCGTAACATGCATTTTGTTTATTTATCCGACATGACTAGATCCACACTCATCCATATTCCCGGGTCTGTTCGACGGCCGTGTAGACCGGCGGGACGCATCGTCGACGGCGGCGGCGGCGGCGGCGGCTCCGCAACAAGTGGTTTGTGTGTGTGTGTGTGTGTGCCGCCAACAAAAAGGGGACGCCCGCGTGGTCGTAACTCGTGACGCGCCACTATTATTAAGGGTAAGTCTTGTACGCGAGAGTAGGATTTTCACTATTGTATTACGTTACGTTTTTTTTTTTTCTATTATTTAACCCCCCCGACGATTGTGATCCATAAACGTGTTTTTTTATGATATATTTTAATGTTTTTTTTTTTTTTTTTTCCTGTTATTAATCCTAATGGAATTAAAATTTTTTAAATGTTTTACCGTAATGTGACAACTTGCGCCTGATATGTTAACTGTTTTATATTATTTCGAGATTTTTGTTGTAACGTTATCTAGGTATTATTCCATAAGTATGTACTTATTAATAGTGTTATTGATACCATCATTGATTACCTATATTATATATTATTTAGTAGGTATACCCATATAATAGTATAATCGGTGATACTATGGCAGTATTTCCCAGAGACGAAAATATGTAGAACACCTAGGTAGTTACTGTACTACAATAATCCTCTACCGTACGAGCTAATCCATTGGCTTGTTGAAAACTATTATTACGGCACGACGGTATATTTGTACTCGAGGGAATTGGAAGTGACGATTTTTTCTGTTTCCAACGTCCCGATAGATCTGATAGTTCGATAAGAATTTTGTAACCCGATATAATTTTTTTTCCACAAGAGTGTGTATTATATCAATTTTCATGTGTACTCCACTCACAACAAATGTATTTGAATTCCATCTTGAGTAGACTTCCGACGAATTCAAATCCTTATCGCGTCTATAGGTCGATCGGTACGTTGGAATATACGTCTAAATATAGAAATATAAAATGGAATTATATAGGGGTACGTTTGCTTGCTTGTGATATAAAGGAACATAATATCGTCGCTTTCAATTCCCTTACAATTATAATAATTTTTAATTAATTTCTCATTAACTATATTAACAATGTACGTTAATTATTTTTACATACCTAGGTAGCAGCAGGTATCTATAATATATACCTTATATTATGCCAGTGTATTCATTATGTTTATTTTGTATGTGTTATTCAATATAATATATCTTGTTCTATATTCTTGGCTTCACATAATAATTAAATAATTGTGTGTTTAAATTACTAAATATTATTGCTATAAATAATGAAGTTTTATGGAATATAATACAAATAAGAAATTATTACTGTAAGTATGGCATTAAAAAATTATGATTCAGAAAGTTCAGTAATCACTGATCACATATCTTTCGATGATAAAAGTCTTTTAAAGCCAAGTATACAGATTGGTAATAATGTTTCCTGTAATTATATTGGAATCCTTAAAACGGGCCTCTAACCTATAAATATATATATATATATATTATAATATGTATTTGATTATAAACGTTTAATTTAGCATGACAAATTTTACGTGTGGAAACAATTATTAAAACTGCAATAATTATATTTTCTAGGTACCATTATTAATTTCTAATGCTATTTATATCTTATATTTTAAAGTTCATATTTTAATTGTTAAATATTTACAATAATTGAAAATACTAGAGAAAAAATTTGTTTAAATGAAAATTGTGAATATAAATAGTAGGTAAATAAATACCTATATTATAATAATAATTTGATGGTGTTAACGAACACTGATTTGTGTGTACGACACTAATAATAATAAATTGTAGCTGTTGTTAGTTAAAATAGAAAAAAAATACAGGTATAACCCTTCCAGTTCATCTGCGCCCTTTACGACCATTGCATTTTTTAATTTATAAGGGTTATTAAAATTTCGGAAGTACAAATATGTTGCCTACATACTTTTTTGAAGTTAGCTTTGTGAAATACTGATTACCCAATAATATCCATGATAATATAAAAGTCGCACATTCGAGATAGGTATCATTGTTCAATTAATTTTTTTGAACCCCTGATCTGGGGGGGCCGATTCTTGAAATATATAAAAAATCATGCGACATGTTTATCGCATGCGATATAACGATAAAATTATCGAATTCGATTAACGAGATCTATATTCTCGAACGACACCCGATAAAGATTTATTGTTTATCGAATGCCATAAAATGATTTGCATTAACCACTGTGGTAACAATAATAAATGCATTATTATAACCTTAAAATGTAAAAATTATTACAAATAAATGATAATGAGCGGGTCGCCGACGCTGATAAGTTTAAAGTTAAAACCATGCGAGTATATGCAAATACTATACATTACACATTAAATTTTTTTTTTATAAAATAGTTCTGCAATTGAATTATACAAATTATTCTTTTAAAGTTTTTTTTAAAAAAAATATTTCCCTTTTACTGAATGTTCCAAACATTAGTTACAAATTATTATAAATTTCACACATTTATGAATGCCTATATAAAAACCTGTTTTGTATATAATTTTTTGTGTTAAACATCCCTTCAATGAGAACTAACTGTATTTTCACGGATGTTCGCAAACTAGGTGAAATCTGTTTTAAAATTAATTAGGTAGGTACTAATAACTAATAGATAGGTACCTACTTTTATTTAGTTTTTAGTGTTCCAAACTTCCAACACTACATCAAGTTAAACACACGACCCAAGTTTACGGTTTGACAGTACCTACCTAATATATTAATACATACACCTAATATTAATTAATCTTTAGTCTTTACATTTGTGTCGACGTCAATAGAAAAACACCCGTTTTGACATCAATGTATAGCGTTAATGTATTAATCAATAGTACCTCGCTAATTCTTCATAAATAGTCTAAATAAATAAATAATCGACAAATCATATCATATCATAAATAATCGCGATCAATGCCAAAGTATCGGACAGCGGTATTTGAAAAATGTTCCTTTTTTAATGGCATTCATTGGCTCGTTATAATATTATTAATAATATAATACGCTATAATATCGAAATCAATATAGTTGCAATCATGGGTTAGTTACAATAAAAAATTTTAAAAATTAAAGTTAACTATGCTGAAGATCCTAAATATTAAATTATATTCTGTGATAACTGTTCCTTATCAATATTTTTCCAATTTTTATAGCACTCCGTGTAAAACAAACCCTCGATATACCTCGATGTTATTATAATGCGACAAATTATTTTGTCACCAACCAAGACCCAGTAAGACAAATTGTCGAATGATTATTGTTCGACTAAATTTTATCACTCTTCGAGAATAACGATTTTTTTTAATTCGTGCGACAAACAGTCGAATGTTTTCAAGAATTGCCCCCCCCCCCCCCGGTCAAACGTGTGATGTCACCGAGGACACAGATGAACTGAACGGGTACATGTTTATTTTACCAATTGTGTATTGTATAATTCAATTTTGTGTGACCTGACTACAGTCAAAAGTTCTGATAGTTTTATTGGATTTGTTTTAAAAATATAGGCATGTCAAATTAACAGAAGAAAAAAAAATTTATGATGTTCATAGATTGATACTTTTGTCAGGATGGCAATACGGCCATGGTGCGTACAATACCTCGTATATATTCGTGTATACTGCTCATCGCTCTTGGGCAACTGTTTTTATTATTTAATTTTCAAGGTTCACAATTATTGGGTCAGGCTGTCTGGTGAAACTTTTTCCATCCGTATTGTTTTTGTAGGTTTCATATTTATTGACAAATATTTTACAGGTTTTTTAACCCAACAACAAGACATTTGATTTACCCACTGTCGCTTGACAATACTATTTCATATTGTAACGCAGCATGCTAAAAGCAAGTATTGTTTTCGAGAATAAATATGAGCAAATGAGTTTCGTTTTTATTATTATTATTATTATTATCACCTTTTGGCCGGGATCAATTTTGTACAACGAAAAAGCTTTGGACGTGTGAATGGGGTTAATTGGGGTTAATAATGGTATAAAATTTGTGGGGAGGGTTGATGGTCTTTTTCCTCGGCCGCGGAATATGCGGGCGGCACGCGGTACCTACTGCCGTCCTACTGGTAGTCTTTACGACGAACTGTTCTTCCCATCGTTACCAACCGCCCGCCCGCATTTGGAAAAAGCATCACATTTTGCCATTTACTTCCTATACAATAAATAATTGCCGTCGCCCGCATCAAAATAAAATCCACTAAAATAATTAAAAAAATATGAAGTATACTTTTTTGTTTTAATTCATAGAGTACATAGATTCGCTTTTTTTGTACACCTACTTGGAATATAATTAACTTTTGTGATCACAAATGTAACGAATGTCATAAACTGATAATATTATAACTATGCCACATTTAGTAATAACTATATATTATTATTGTATGTTTATGTATTCATTCTTCGAGATTACGAGGCATTGAGACATGCACCGAGGCAAAAGACTAAAATGTGTTTTATCTTAGCATGTCTGTAGTATTTTTCGTCAGACCACCTGGTCATATTAAAAAAGATAAAGAACATAATTGAATACGAATTTTAAAATTTCAACTCTTGGGAAAACTTTTTTATCTTATTGCCTTATCAGAATAATCATTTGCGAAATGGCTACATAAATAATAAGAGTAGGTACTCGTATGTACTATCATAATATATTGGATATAAATATAAATTATTATACTACGATACTATATTAATAAATCATTCATTATGATCGTGAATTTAAAAACACCGAGCGACACAAAAATGTTGTGTGTTCACGCGCGTGAATACCTAATTACAAACTTTTTAGACGGGTCGGTGTTTTGAATATTATGATGTTTGTTTACGCGTCGTGTTTTATCGTGTATTTTCTCTTTCCGTTCGTAAAATTTGTTTTCGGCATCGCACTTCGCGCCTGCGCTTATTTGTTGTTTGTCAGTTATCTCTCTGTATCTATCGCTGTCAACTGATAAAATAGAAAGCCTTTGAAAATAATATTTAAACACACACACACACACCTCTTGATACTACCTTAACATTATTTTTGTAGGTAGGCACCGATTTCTGGGATTTTAGTAAGGAATTTAATGTTTACGTGTGTCGTCCGACGAGTATTTAAAGATTTTGAATAATTCATCTAATATATTATTATTCGTATTATAATATTTGTTTTAAAACTAGTGAATAAATGGGAATTCGTCGTTAAGCCCGAGATTTCGGATAGAAATTTACGGCGGCCGTCGCGTCCCTCAAGATCAGCCGGATAATATTATATTTATTATTAAATATATAATACGTGCTCCGTGTATAGAAATTCACGACGGCCGGGCGGGGTTGTGGGGGGAGGGTTTTATACCGGAACCCGAAATTGGAATCCAGAGAAATATTGTGTTTCTTCGCCGTTGGTGGTAACCGTGGGCCACGACGAATCGCCGCGATGCTGCGTTACCAACCAGTGTGGTGGTTGCGCGTTGGTTCGACGGTTACAAAGGGCGTTTTTTTTTTTTTCCTTCTTCGAGCAACGGTGTTTGTTTTCGATTATTGTACACAAGAAGACTACACACACACACACGCGCGCGCGCGCGCGCGCGTCGTTTACGAAGACGAAGGAGCGAGCGGTGTGGCGACGAAGAGGAGACCCATGTCTTGGGCCGGAGGGGGGAATCGGTTAGCCGGGCGGCGACGGTGGTTTCGAACGACCGAAATCGGTGTGCATCGTCGGGTCGGTCGGTCGATGGGGGGGGGGGGGGTTGGTGTGGTTTTGAGTGAGAGGTAGGGCGAAAACCGGTTCTCCGTAGGTACTCGGCCACCGACACCTGGACGGCGGGCGAGCGTCTTGTGTTGTTCGGTGAACTGTGTACGATGGCGGGCGGTGTGGAAGAGAGCTGACCCAGACAACTTAAATTCGCTCCCGCGCGCGCGTGTGTGTGCGTGCGTTGAATAAAAATAGTAATAACACGTGAAATTATATATTATCCACTGTGAAAAGTGGTTTATAAACAATAATAATGCCGTACGTTGTTGACGTGCTCGCATCCTCCAAGAGACCACCCCATCCCGCCCATCCTCTCGTGCATGCTCATTTTATATTGGGCACCTATATCTCCGAAATTTCCGTAAAAAGCCGGATCATGGAAATCATGGAAAAATAATTCAAATTCACGTCGATCCGGTATTCCGATGATATATTATTACAATTATTATTATGATTATTGTTTATTCGTCCGTTCATGTGTGTGGGAGATTTGTTGTACGGCGAGGGGAGAAAAAACACGGGTTATTAAACCCGGTCTCGGCGGATGGATGGTATTGTGTTCGTTGCGCTCGAGACAAAAACATAAACGCCGCACAGCAAAGGAACTTCTTTTTTTTTTTTTTCACATTATTACAGTATACTATAAATTACGTTAATACGAGCGAGTCAATAATGATAATCGTATCGCAGCACTGTGTCAGTGTAAGTAACTCGAAAATTTTCGATTTTGAGCAATACGTATTTTCTTGTGGTGAAAATGACAATCTTTACGATACACCGATTTGATAAAATTGGACGAGTAATGCCGGGTTGCATAAACGATCTTTAAACATTTACAGAACCATCATTAGCGGTTTTAACGGCTCGGTAAAAAAAATTGGGTTGCATAAACGTTCTTTAAATTTTTACAGAGCCGCTAAATATTAGTTTTACGGTCCATTAGTTAATCACCCGATTTCGGCTCTGTAAATTTTAAGGACAGATTAAAAAGTGGTATCAATGATCAGTTATCATTTTTATATTCTATATCATAATAAAATAAAAACGCAGAATAACAACATAATATAAAATGTATACACTTTTTATGCAACAAAACAGTGATGATTTACCGAGCCGTCAAATGTTTAACAAGCCATTAGTTAATGATTTATTAAATATTTACAAAACGATTTTTATGCAACCCAGTATGAGACTGTAAAATACAGTATGTTACTAACGGAAAAAGATTGAAAATGAAAATTTCAACATTTTTGAGTTTTTACACTAATGTACTGATGGTGCGATATTATGGGAAGCCCTTAGCAGTTGTTGGGTCTATTGTAAAACACTGCTCGCGATTGACATGATTTTACATATTATTATATTTAACATAACCTTAAATTAAACCATATATATTCAAAACGATTGTTTAAATATTTATATTATTTGATCGTAGTCAATCCTGAAAGATACTATGTGGTATAACTATTAATATGCAATGTCGTAGTACCGGGGGGGTTGAAAAACCCCCTTCCACCCAAATATTCACGTATTTCGAAAAATAGAATTAAAAAATATATCTGTTCATATACTGCGTTTTAAAGTTCCGTTCGAAATTCAAAACTACTTAGTATATTATATAGGTCTATATGAAACTGAAAAAGTGCAAAATTATGTTTTTGTCGATTTTTGTTTATAATTTTTTCCGTAGATCGTCGGTGTTTGTTGGTTATGGTGGTTAAAGTAAAATATTACGATTATCATGAGTTTGTTCACGTGCGAATATGGTTTTTATTCACCGCAAAGTGCAATCATTCGCTCAAAACAACCTGATGCACTGATTTAAATCGAATGATTGCACACAATTCCTAATAGTCCTATTCAACTCGTATCCAATTTGTAACATACAAACAATGAATACAACATCTATTTCAGTGAGCTATTATATCAAACGGGAGGTACTATAAAATATAAATTATTGTATAATAATAATAAGGAACAGTCGACAATGAGGCTGATGACACATCGTTCACTGCATTATCATCAACTTTCTCGTATTATAATATTTTCTAGTGTTTGTTATTACCCAGTCCGTCGTCGATGGATATACAATATCGTCTGCCGCCAACAAAATTGATACCGACTGATACTTGATCCTGAAGCAAATGCATGTGTACATTATTTATCACTTAAAATTCGATATATATATATATATACTACCTAATTCTTTTACAGTTTTACATATATTTAGTGTAAATGTACCTGGTGTCCTGGTGATTATTAGTTAGTGCAATGGGCCGTGGAACGGAGTACTTTGTTTGCCTTTATAATAAATATATTTCAGAGTATCTTTTCAAAATCGCCTCGAAAACGGAAAGGCATAAGTTGAGGGATTTTTTTCAATTGCATATTATATGCAATTTCTAACATGTATACGGTAGTACTGTTATATATGTGTCGGGGACGGATTATCTAGGGCGATCGATCGCCTTCTCTTTGGAGTTTTTTTTTACTATTTTATATGAAGAGTGTACATTTTATTTTGAGATGGGATTAGCCCTTTATTCGATAAATATAAATAATGAGCTTCAGATCAGCCCTTGGTATGTATTATAATATAGGCCTAGTTTACACCGCGGTGTACTTGATACGTGTTTATAATTCGCATTGAGGTTTCAGTGTAAACAGGAGCGCATGAACATAGTCTGATACGATCAAGCAAGGCGTATCAGACCTAATTCGAGGCGCACCAAACACGAGAATCATTTATTTAAGGTTATATTCAATTTGTTTGTTGTTTTTTTCTGGGTGATATTAGCAGACCTCTAAATTTAAATATTATACTTCTGATTTTATACAATTCCAAATAATTGAATGTTATGTTTTGTTAACAGAATGATAATACAATCGGTATAAACATGGACATATCAAACGTTTGATGCGGACCTGCTTGGTGCGCATCATCAGCTTGGTACCCGTGGTGTAAACTATGTCATAGGTATAGGTACCTACTGTATACCTAATATTTAGTAAATTAACCCGAGTAACAATTTATAAATTTTTTGTTGCTATTTCCGTTTTTTATATATTTCGTTAATTAACCGATCATTATTGTGCATGGAACGGTCGTAATATAGTTAGGTACGTTCATACGACGATTTCGAATACAATAATTAACACGAGATAAACCGTGCATTATTGGATTAAAAATTGGTGCAATAACCGTTCAAATTTAGGAAACTAACATAGGAAAAACGTAAAAAGAAATGGCAAGCAGAAGATGGATTCGAACTCGTATCGGTTAACCTATATCCTAATACCCATAGTAATATAATCCTACGCCTTTACCATTCGGACACCTTCCTATTCATGGTGTGTAGTGTTTTTAAGGATATTTCACTATGGTATAAATATAAATATTATATTAAATCCGTGTTATAGTTGTATACTCTTAAACATTATAAAATAGTATTCCATGTTCAAATTACATGATATTTCAATTAAGATTTGTAATTAAATAAAATATTAATTAATATTACAATATTGTTATTATCTATACCTACATTAGAATATTAAAAATAATGCTATAACACTAACAAATATCTATATCATTATTTTTACAGTTATTTTAACTATATTTATTATTAATCTATTTATCTATATTGGCTATTTAAATTTTCGGTACATATAATAAAATGGTATCTGGTATATTCTCTAACAGCACCAAGAATCCCAGAGGCATACGGAATTCTCCCAGTACCTTACCGAATGGGAGTGGATGTATAGAGTAGTGATATATGGTTTCAATACGAAAAAAAAAATGGTTGAAATAACCCTATTTTAAAGTTAAATCAACTATAATTAAAAGCTGTATATGGAACCACTAATGTTTTAATTATAACTACTAAATGATTATAGTTGGGTGTATTTTACAATTAAAACAGTTTTGACAATAATTTTATAGTAACCATGACCAAATTTTTAGTTAAAATTGTTTATTAAAAAGTGCAAAAATGTTGTGAATGTTTAACTGCATGGGAATTGGACTCGGATCACTTACGTGTGATACACGTTAAACTGAAAATTTTGTAGCAAAACCTATTATATCAGACTATTATAAAATCCACAAATTTTAAATTGTCATAATTTTGAAAATAAATTTTAACAGTAATTGTTAACAAAAATTATGTATAGCTGAAACATATATATATATATATAATAAAATAATCATACAAATCGATCGTACCTACCTATTATGGAGTTTTCAACAAAAAATTTGATGTTCTCCCCAACTACTTTAATGAAAAAATTTGCATAAATTTTGAATAGGTACGTATATATATACGAAGAGGACATTTTTGCACGGTAAATTATTTAACCTTTGAACGATCCGTGCACGATTTAGTCGAATAAACCGACCAAGCGCCAATATTATTTTTTGCTCGGTGATTTTATTAAACCACAGAACGGCCTGTGCACGGTTCAGTTAAATCAGTCATTCTCAAAGTGGGCGATAGCGCCCCCTAGTGGGCGTTGGTGCCCTTCAGGGGGGCGGTAGGAGACCCAAAGAAATTTTGGGGGCGTTGAGTTGGGTTTAGGGGGCGATAGCTGACTAAAAAAAAGTCTCTTATATATATATATATTTATACATATATTAATATAATATAATATATAGTAAATCTATATATTATATTAAAGCCAAATACCACTCGCTCACTGATCGCGGATTAACTAATAATATAGCTAATAATTTACCACCGATACGTGTTTATTAAAATGTTAACACAGCAGAATCATCCCAGTTAGAAGAACAACTTTTAGAATTGACCACAAATGAGGAAATCAAATTCAAATTCAAGAATGGCTATCAAGAATTTTGGCTGCAAAAGTCAATCATGCATCTGTACCCTGGTTTATGGTCGATTGTTCAACGATTTCTGATAGCATTCCCTTCATCGTATTTGTCTGAACGTGGATTCAGTGCTGTAGCAACACTGGTAACAAAAAAGAGAAATCGGTTGCTTGTTACCGAACGCAGTGATTTCCGGCTGTTTTTGAGTAAATTCGAGCCAGATATTAACAAACTCGTTAATGCGCATCAAGTTCATCCATCACATTAGGTAAATTTTAAATTTATAACTTTTTTCATAGCATAATTTTAATAAATATACTTTTAATATGAATAATGTTAATAATAAATGTTTCGTTTTAATAAAAATACTTTTAAATATGAATAAGTATGCGTTTTAATTGCTGTCATCCAAAAAGCTCATTTAAAATTTATGTTAGAACTCAGAAATAGGATATGGCATATTAATATATTATAATTGTAATATCTGTTTTTAAAAGACATAACAGATGGTAAGTTAAAATATTTTATTTTTTTTGGTGGTGGGGGGGCGCTAGAAAATTTTTGATTCTCAAAGTGGGCGGTAGATGAAATAAGTTTGAGAACCTATGGTCTACACAATACACAATTCGACGCACTTATTTCGAATACGGGAGAAGTAGTTTTTGAACGGCAAATATCGCAGATAAACAATTGGGTTAACAGAATAGTGACATTTAATACAGGTGATAATGTTTTAGCGAAAGATTATAGGGCTAATGACAACAAATGACAAAAGGGTAGGATCATTAACTGTATTAGCAGCAATACGTATGATATTGAACTTGATGATGGAACTATTTGGAAAAAGTATATCGATCAATTATTAATAGATAATCAACACCTATAAGTGATACAGATTCTCTGATCCCTGTTAGTAACACAAATGTAGGCTCGGAAAATGCTCAAACAATTTCAGACCTAGATCCCAATCCTTTGGCTAATGACAAAACCCCAGACCAATTAGATCTAGGAGACCGCCTCAGCGATATTCCCCGGGTGACTACGAATAATGTAAAATTAAAATAAACTATACTATATTTTTACGTTGCGTTTTTATTCATTCTAATAAAACACTCAACAGTATATATATATAAAGACGAGTATACATAACTATTACTGCTTAAATTAAATTTTAAAAAGCTGTTCAGAAACAAGTGGTAGAAATTGGTTCATCGTCACTTCGGTCATTGAACGGGATAGTGTAGTATTATTGTCTTTGATTTAAAAGCAAAAATAAATCATTGTATTCGGCAAATTATTTTGAGAAAATAATTTATTTAAATAAATTATTCTCTGATTTATAACAATTATTTTCAGTCAGTTTTGGTGGTTTTCTTTCATGCTTAAAAAAAGTCCGGGGAAAATCAAAAAATTACCTTTCTAAAGTACTAACTATCAAAAAGGTATTTTACCTCTAAATCATTTTACCCAAGCACAAGCATACAAAAAATGAAATAAAAATAACAAATAAAAATTCGCTATGCTCGGGATCTTAAATGTTAAAGGTTTATAGAAAAGTTTAAATATGATATAAATGTATAATTTTCCTTCGCTTTCTTTTCTAATATTATATTTGGGGTCGGCCATCTTTGTCCTGCATTTCCACATAACTCGATATCGTGCATCCTCCTCACTTATACTCGCCAACCTAAAATCTCTCTCTATTACATTCCTCCGTCTCTTTTTTCGGCCTTTCTCTTCCGTCCTTTCCATAAAAACACATTTTCTGTCTTTATAAATGTTCTCTTTAAAACATGTCCGATCCATTTCAATCAATTATCTCTCGTTTTGTCCACAAATTAAGCCAATCATATACTACCTATTATATACTCAATACTCATTTAATATTTTGTTCTATCTTTGTCATTCCATTCATCCACCCTAGCATTATCATCGTTGCTACACTCATTGTGTTATATCTTCTATTTACTGTCCAACAGTCCGATCCATACACTATTGCAGGTTTTATCACTATCTTATAAAATTTGCCTTTTAAGCTAATATGATGCAATATATTAGCTAATTATTATATTACTATAATATTCTGTGAATATTTAAAGTTTCTAGAATTATTATTTTTGGAAATACGAGGAAATAACCATTTCAATTGATATTTTTCAGTTAGTTTAGGTAACTATTATATATATATAAATATATATAAGTGCCATCTTGATGAAACATTTTCCTATAAATAGAGGAACGCATAAAATAGTTAGATCAAATCTACTAGTCCAAAAGTTGTTCACAGAAAAATAATAAACATTACTGTAAAACCAATAGATGCTTCATCTCGTCTAGATTTAAAAACATTTAGGAGGATAGTTATTAATACATTTGAGTTATGTATAATTATATTACTATTCAAAACACGTTTTCGGGCAGCAATTTAACATTTTTAAAAATCGCATTACCTGATGAGACTCATCATGATTCACTTGTGCATACAACATTAAAAACTTTAAACGACTGATCCATAAAGAATATTAATTTAAACAAAATTTGTAGAAAATAGAAATGAATTAAAATCATAACTTTACTTGACAATCGCATAATGTGGAGGCGGGTTTACGTTTGATTTTCAAAACTCTAATCTCAAATCCTTTAACTACTTGAATGTAATACTTTTTTCGATTTTGAATATATTTATCAGAATTTATTGATATAATAAGAAATGTTGATCAACCTGTACATTTATTTTAACTATGGATTAATTTTTCGTGCATCTAATGTTATATGGCTGTAAATTATTTTTTAATGTGAAAGTTAAGTTTTATACTGTCCTGTAGACTATATTATAATACGTATACAATTTAATTTCAGATTATAATTTATTGATTGTTTATAAAACGTAAGATAATTACCAGAATAATTGAAAATATTTTATGGTCATATTCAATAAGTACATTTTTATAATTCGTGAAAAATGATAAATTGTGTAAAAAACTATACTATTATACCTAGTATGAAGAATTTGCATGTTTTTAAAGTTAACAAATAAATATTAATAATATTTAATATAATTAGGTATACAATTCTTATTTTATTTTAGAAAATTTAACTTATTTTGCTTATGTTTATTTATATCTTTATATGCCTATAGTGTAGATATATAATATATATGTTTACATATTATTATTATTTCAAAATAATATCATTTTTAACTCAAAGAAAAATTTCAGTGCATATTTTTAATTTTATTATTTATGGACTTCGTAACTACTTATTTCGGACTTTTGGACTACCTATTTTAAATGATATATTTGTAAATGTCTTTTTTTTATAAATAATGAATTTGCAGATACATGCATAAATACCAATCAACTGACAATAATTTACTTAAAATTTGATAATAGATTTTTTGAGGAAAATATTTATTTATGTCAGTTATGTATCAATACGATTTCTAATTACAATAATAATATTATGATACGATTGCCCTTCAATAATAGTATTGTTTTTAGCATGAGTCAGATGTTTTCGGTAACTCTACTGTAATATCGGAAAAAATGAAAAATATATTATACTAATTTAAAATCGATTGCTTACTCTTTTGTTTACATTAAGAATGTTGATTTATAAATATTAATAGAAAAAAAAATAAAAAATAATAATAATAATAATAATAAATAGCACGTTTTAATCTTCTAGCTATAGCGAAAAATGAAAACTATAGATATTAATACTTTGTTCTAAAAGCCAAATACACATTATTTTATTTCAAATATTTAGGAAAAATATTTCATGTGCCTTTAAAAATCATAAAAATGCATACTAAGTCCATCAACAACTGAATTATTATTGACTAATAACTTACACGATGAATTTAATGTTTCTTACTTAAGAAATATACTCGAATTAAATAATAATGGATAATAATATTAATAATAATTAATTATTAAATGATTATGATGTACTTCTTTATTTTATCAAACTTTTCAAAAATCAATTACTATGAAAACAACGTAATTATACTGTTCTTGATTTTAATTTCGATTTTCAATACTCATTCATTGTACTTGAGTTGTCATTTTCGATTTGTTCAAATAACAGGTCTGTAAAAGGAGCGTTACTGAATTTACATTTAAACATTATTGATTTAATTACAAGTATAGAATATTATATAATAATATATTTTATAACATATTGGTACACTATAAGTTGTATATAAAATAACTTATATTAAATTTTATCATATTAATAACACTAAAAATTATCGAAAATATTATTAAATGTCATAAATAACACATTTCATTATAAATATATAATATTTAACAAAACTATACAAACTTACTTATTTAATCCAATAATACAAGTACATTTTATGTATATTTTATATAAAAAATAGTTATTAACTATAAAATTACAATAAATTAAAAAAAAAACACAACAAATTATAATAAAACTGTAATGATTAAAACCGAAATATAATTAAATTTCGTTGCAAAATAAAAATATATATTTTTTCAAAATGATTTCGGTTTAGTCATACTAATTGAAAATTAAAATATTAACATATTTTTTTGTGGAACGGAATATAAAAAGTTCAATACATCTACAAAATAAGACAACTGTGTTTGACCAAAAAGTTACAACCAAAGAAAAAAAACCATAATATGTTATAAAAAGAAAAATATGGAGGTATATTAAGGACAAAAATAATAGCAACTGACTCCTCTTTTGTTGAATAAAGATGAATATAAAGAATAATTGACCAAAATTACACTTTACATAATATAATATATTTTAGTGTTTTAATATGATTGAATTGACAAATTATAGTTCTTGCTATATATTGCACAAAATATTGAACATAAATCATTTTTGTATAGTGTTAATTATTATTCGTAATAATATAACATTAAAAAATATAATATACATATTAGACATGTAAAAAAAACCAACATGACCTGTTATTCGGACAAATTTTTTCTAGTTTTGATACCTGTAATGACAAACACAAGCTATCGATGACGTGATTGGAAAAATAAATAAGTTGTATTTATATCTGACTGTCGATTGATACCATCGACGTTCAAGATCAACAAATTATACCATAAAACCTCTATACAGCGATCACTCGTATTGAATAAAAAAGCGTTCGTTACAAGGGGAGGAAAGTTTATTTTTTTTTTTTTTTTATTTATATGAATTTTAACATTCCTAATTTTTCGAGAAAATTTGTTTTCAGATCTTCAAGATTCTTCCATTCATCTTCATGTGTAGATTATAGGTAATAAATATTTACTCTTCTTCCTCGTAATTTTAATTTTAATTATCATTGATATTTGTTGAATTTTATCAATATGACAGAATAATTAAACTCATATTCTAGCTCATAAAATATCCATTTTGATACAACTAACAGTATATTTTTTCGTTGCAAGGAGGTTTATCATTAAGTATATGCTAAAATTGAATAATAACAAATTTTATACTTTAAAAAAAATGGTGACTATTCAGTCAATTTTTGCTAAAAAATATAAATGATCAAAATTGTAAAAAAAAGTTTATCCATGTTACGGATTTTTTGTTATTTCCAATAATATACATGTTAGGAATAGCCCACTCACCCCTACCCCTGGAAAGCATTCGGCTTATTTACATTTCAAAAAAATATTTCCGTCGGTATTTTGGAGGTACCCATTAATATTTCTTCACACATGCCCTGTCCAGCATTTGGATATATAAAGTTATGTTCAAAATCCTCGTGCACTCCTATGATTCTAGAAACAATGTGTCATATTTTGTTCGTTTTGTTATTTGTTTATGTTCTCCCAGTTTAGGCTCCTGCTATTCTATCAAAGTGTGATTATCAAAACGCTAAAGTAATCGTTATCGTATAAATTTGTTAGGTATCAAAATAATTTAGCACCTCAGAGACATGATTAAAAATTAAGCCAATATGGTAGATAACTATATATTTCAAGGTCATAGGATCGATCTCGTAGTGAACAACATGTTTTAGAAGAATTCTATACTTGAGTATATATATCTATAGCTATACTTATATATATTAACCTAAGAACTAGCATTATATAAAAATACGTATACTGTAAAATTTTGATAAATTTTATTTTACAATAAAATTATTAAAAATACAAAACTTTATATTTATACGATTTATGCTATAGCGTCCTTTTAGACTAACCTCCGTTATCAGAAGTTCCGTTGTATATTGGTGACACAAATCATTTTTACGCATATAACGTTACAATCGAAATAGATTATTTGTTTCATTAGTTAATTTTATTAGTAAAATAAAACTCCACTTTGGTTGGCTATATTACAACTGGTGTGTATATTACATAATATATAAATGAGCTACAATAATATATATTTTATGGTGTATAAATACTGAAAAGACGACTGCATAATAATATTTTAATATCATTATATACACGCCTATTGGGGTCTGTTCGCTGAAATCATTATACGATCACTTACCCCGACGGTCACAAACGCCCTATCCGACCCGTACACGTTTTTAGCGATTATAAAATACGTCCCGGCGTCCGAAAGTTGCGCTTTTTTAATCGACAGTTTGACGTAGTCGTTGACAGTTTCCCTCAGTGACCTGTCGAGGAACGTCACGTCTCTCGAACCTCTCATCCATATCACTAGAACAAAAGAGATTTTGCTTTATATACACAATTTTTTTTTTCAATATAAATACGCAATAATATTAATATCTTTCAGGTATTACCACTGTTGTTTTTTGATATATTTTAAACATTATTTTGGGAATTTTTGACTTTTAAAGAGGTTTTTCCAATTGTTTTCAATCTAAAAGGTTAAAATACTTAAAAAAATATTTATTATCAGAAATTAGTAGAACTGGACGTTGTTTTTTTTTTTGATTAAGTAACTTTTACATATCATTGTTGACCTCTCAAGATAATATAGCTTTTTATAGCATTGGTATTCTATACCTTTGGGTTTTGGTTCTCCAGCAACTCTGAGTGTAACGGTTATGTCTTCTCCGACTGCCACGTTTAGCCGATCATTCGGTCTGGACACGATAATAGCCGGTTTCACACCCCTGCGATCAGGGTAATCCTGTGGCGATACAATCTTAATAGCCTTTTCTACGTCCGCCGTTCCGTAAAGGTTGCAGGCTCGACACACATATGTCCCGCCGTCTCGAGCCGTACTATCTTTCACTAGGAGTGTGTACAGTCCTCCTTCATCCAGGTAAATGTATTTGCAGGATACCCGCGGTAATGGTTTCGATTCCCGCATCCAAGTGACATTCGGTAACGGAGAACCTGCGGTAATTAAATGCAACGAATTAGGTTATCGTCATCGCATTATAATTTGTGGAATCAAATTTATATAGTACACAACCATTTCTTTTAAATATACCTTTTACTCATATTTTAAATTATATTCGTCTTCTTCTTCTACATTTCTCTCAGCTATTTAGGCTCTTAGTATTTTCAATATCTACATCCGAGGTACAATCTCAAACTAGCTTATAATATTGTTAATTATATCCAACTTATTCATTAACTTTTTAAATATTCATACTCAAAACACTATTCTTACTAATTCATTGTCATCTCTTTGTATTCTATTTTTAGAACACCTTGGTATTTTTACTTTATTATTAGGATTACGCATCATTTAAATTTGAATTTTTAAATCATAACTTTGGCGCATTCTCACACATACACACATATTAATATATTTATACAAATAATACAGACCTTGAACTCGAACCTGGAGTGCAATGGTACCGCCATACGTGGCTATGTCGTCGGCAATTATGCTGGTCATGAATTTGGGATACTTGGGATATCTGGAGGTATCATCTGACAATCGCCAGTCGTAATTGTTGTTGAATGACTTATGGCGCAAATCATCTCCATTCCACAAATAATGGGGGTCGAGGCGAGATAATTTATTGAAACTATCTACCGACAACGATTGTTGTACCGATCCCTTAGCCCCGAACACAGAAGGTGACGTGTATACTGTGAGGAAACCCGTGGTCGTTACCCTGTCCTGGCTGTTAATGGCCACGCATGTGTACTCGCCTGAATCGCCACTCTGAACATTATCCACGATCAGTTGAGCTATACCGTTAGTGTACTTCGTTTGATACCTAAATAACATAACATTCAATTTTTTTAATACAAACAAAATACACTGACTAGATTTTTGGGACACGAAAAGGAAACTGGAAAGATACTATAAGATCATTCCAAGAAGATATGTTTTGATGTAGTAGTAGAAGATTTAAATATCAAATTTCTTAGAGCTTACTAAGGAAAATATAACATTACAAGATAAAGAAAAATAAAGTCAATAGTTAAGATGAAAAATACACTTGAAGATCAGTGAATTAAAGAAATTAATATTGAAACATTTTTATCATTAAAAAAAATTTTAAAAAAGAAGAAGTATTTAAAATTCTAATTATATTTATTATTACACAATACCCCAGTATGTAAACGGACATTTTTGACTTTTCTCTTTTGATTTTGAAACACTTTAAAAAAAATGCTTTTATATCAATTTTACAGCACGTGCATTGTACTTGCCTCTCTCTCTCTCTTTCTCTCATTATCTGCCCATCACTTGCACTTACCTCGTGGAAGAGTTATATGTGAAATTGTTAAGTTTTTGACCATCACGATACCACTGTACATGTGGTTCAGGATAACCGATTACACTGCACCAGAACTTGACCCTGACACCAGACGATACTGTTTGATCGATTAACCTTACGCAGAAGTACAGTCTTCTGAAAGTTTCCTACGAAAAAATGTAAAAGTAGTGTTTTAATAACCATGGTTAATTTACAACGATATAATATGTATACCCGGTACCTTAGTCCGGTTCAAGTCTTCAGTGTACGCGGACGGTGATGACCTCCCCGACAATCTCCAACTGGAATAGTAACTACCGTTTCGCGCACCCAAATCGTGCAAAAAGCTATCCGAACCTCTTCGTCTCCTGGCATCGTACCTCAAGTAAGACAAACTCTCTTCATCTGGACGATAATATCTTATAGTCGTTTCCGATGGGCATCGAAGGGCAGTCGCGGGAAATCGACTTCGAGTGGAAAATGAATCGACGCTGAGCCTCGTTGTGTCGGGATATGGACTACACGACCTACTGTTATAGTATCTGCTGATGTCTCTTTCACTCGAATATGTATATCTCATCGACTCCGATAATCTAGGCTCTGGAGTAAGTGATCTATGTGTCAAAGGCTTAAATTGTGACTTGTATGCATCTGTCACGTCCAAATAACGTTTGGACGGACTTTTCCCAAGACCATATCCACGTTTCATGTGTTCGTCTGATCCTAATGTATTTTTCTGCAAACTGGACTCAAAATTACGGTTCCTATCATTCATGGACGACTTAATTTCTAAAAATTCATTATTATCACTAACAATAGTCCTACAACGGTCTGTTGCATGCTCTTCATATTTCTTATTTAAAATGTATCTTTCATACGTCCAATCGCAATTCTTACGTTCAACAGTATCATATTGATCGATGTTTCGAATAACGAGTGTCTTGTCTCTTGGTTCAACAAATGTGATCTGACATTTAACGTTAGCTGGCGGTATATTTGATTTAACTGTCAATTCTGGGAGTTCGTTAATTCCGGTATCGTCTATAGGTTTTTGATACGCGTTGTAATTTGATTTGACTTCTTTATTGTCAACTGATATTTTACTTTTTTTTAAAGTTTCTGGTTCAATGTAATCATCGTTCAATATCTTTGATTTCGAATCTCGTCGTTTATTTCTTTTACCTCTACGTTTTTCTAATTCTCCAACTGTTTCATTTTCTAACACATGTTTTTCTTGTGAAAATCTTTCCAACGGTTCTTCGGATTCTTTTATAGTCGTATTATTTTCTTGTGTAATATCATTATTCAGTTTAATATTTATATTTTCCTTAACTTCAGTTTCTACTTTTACCGATTTTTCCGACAAAAATGTTTTTTCATTTTGTAATTTACAACTCGATTTCTGTTTTACACTTCCTTGTTTTTTCTTATCATTTTCCACAACACTTTTATCTTCATCGGATACATGGGATTTGTTTTTATTTTTTTCATTGTTGATATCAATATCCATAACTTTATTTTCTGATATATTAATTTTACCTTCATGTAACACAGGTTCTACATTCTCCGATTCGGATACTATATTAACCATTTCTTTATTTTTTTTTATATGTTGTTCTTCTGGCAGTTTCTTTTTTAACTGGTCTGGTGATTTGTTACTGGAAATATTTTGATTTTCGGAATCATTTCCATCTAATTTTGTATTTTCTTTGATGTTATTTTTATTGATTTTACCACTAAATTTATCGGGTGATGGTGATTTTTTTTCTTGTGGTTCTGGGCTCGTTTTATTCTTTTTACTTCCTCTTTTTTTTTTAGATTTATCTAGTTCATCTGTTGATGAATTTGATTTGTCAGAAACAGGATCGTTATTTTTTTTATTTTCTATTTGATTATCTTTTGATACGTTTTTCTTAATTTCTTTTTCTTTTGGCACATCATTATCAGTTTGAACTATCTTCGGAATATTTTTATTATTTTCTTTGATGATTTCTGATTCTGATTTAAGTTCAAGCGTTTCAAAATTTTCTTTATCGTTGGATGTATTTGTATTTTTTAATTTATTAGTTTCATCAAACATGTCTATTTTTTCATCAATTTTGTTAACATTTATGCTTATATCATTGGATTCTTGGGATTTATTTTTAATTTCTTCATTGTTTATAAATACCTCATTTATTTTGTTTTCTGATTTACCCTCATGCAACAAAAGTTCTACGTTTTTTGATTCTGTTAATCCATTAACTGTTTCTTTATTTTGTTTTATATCTTGTTCATTTTTACATTCTTCTTGCAGTTCCTTCTTAATCTGGTCTGATGTTAAATTACTGGAAATAGTTGTTTCTTCTACATTTTTTTCATGTGTTTTTGTATTTTTTTCAATGATATCCTTATTAATTGTATTATTTAGTTTATCGGGAGATGGTGATTTTTTGTTTTGTAGTTCTGGATTCATTTTCTTCTTTTTACTTCCACGTTTTTTCTTAGATGTATCTACATCATTTGTATTGTCAGTAACGAGTACATTATTTTCTTTATTTACTGTTTGATCATTTTTTAATAGGTTTTTCTCAATTTCTTTTTCGTTTGCTACATCATTTTCCATTTGAACTATCTCTGGAGTACTTTTACCATTTTCTTTTATTATTTTTGATTCTAATTTAATGTTAAGTATTTTATTTGTTTCTTTATCATCTGACGTGTTTTTATTTTTTACTTCAATAGTTGTATCAATTGTTTCTAGCTTTTTATCAATTTTACTATCATTTTTTATTATATTTTTGGATTTATCAGGCGATGGTGATTTATTACATTTAGGACTTGATTCATTTTTTATATTTTCATTTTCATTTGTACCATTGGTTTGCTCAACTGCTGTAACTTCACATAATATATTATTTTGAATCGTATCTAAAGTTGGTTCCTTTTTGTTATTTTTCACAATATTCTTCGATAAATTAATGATATCTGTCAATGTTTCTTTAGGTTCAATTATTTCATTTACATTATTTGATAATTGTTTTAATTCATCAACAACCTTTTCTTCTTTTTTCAAATTCAGATTGTTCTGGTAAATTATATCATTATTTATATTTTCTGATAATATGACGATTGCTTCGTTTTCTAATTGTGCAGACTGTACATTTTCCTTATTTGATTCATCCGACTTCGAAATTTTCTTATCTAAGTTATCGACTACTGATGCCTCATTTGATTCGTTTTCACTTAACCATGTTGATTTTTCTACAAAATCATTAAATATTTTATTAGGCTCAACATTTTCTTTTTTCATCGTTAAATCTTCATTTAGTACTATCAAAACATCGACATTTTTCAACACAGTTTCATTTAAATGATCATCGACAGTAGAAATAATTGCATTTTTCATAGAGTGCTGTTGACTATTTCCACATATTGTATTTTCTTTTATACTATCATAATCTATAATAACGTTTCCAATTGCAGCAATATTAAGTTCATGCTCTACTCTTGCACGTTCAACAATATTTTTTATATCGTTACATTTATCTTCTTTTAAGATATTCACATTTTCTAACATAACGCATTCGGTTTGATTAGCTGCCATTTGTTCTACGCAATGTAATTTTGGCTTTACAATAAGAGTATTAACTGGTTCATTAATAGTTAAATCAGTTATTTCATCTTCTGATACGATGTCATCTAGTAAATTTGCATTTTTTTCAAGAACAGATAAACCGATTTTATCATTTGTTTTCACTTCATTTATTGCTTTAATTTCATCAATTTTCGTTTTCTTTTGTTTTTCAATTTTGGTTTGTTCTTTATCTATATTTATCACATTATTTACTCTATTTTCTGAAGTTGAATTATCATCCTGACATGTATCTGATACATTTTGTGATTTAGTTTCAGGAATATTATTTTGCTGGTCATTAATACTCTCATCCCTGATATTACGTGAACTTCCATTTGTTGATAAATTTGAAATTTTATTTTCAGTTATTTTATCGTCCTCATAATTTTTTTTTAACGGACTTTCACTTTTAGGGGTTTCTAATGAAATACTATCGGTTTTAGTAGGCATTTCAACATTTATAATACCTTCTTGTTCATTTGTCTTTTCATTAGTGTCAACTGTATTTTGTAAAATATTCTCCACAATACTTTTTAATTTAGTCTCTGATGTTTCATTGTTTTTAGAGTCAGTTGATTCTGTTATAATTTCTTTGCAAGTATTTATTTCATTTTGTTCAGATTTTTCTAAGTTTTTGTCAGTAATTACTGATTCCAAAACATTAGGTTCAATAATTTTTACACTACCGACTAAATTTTCAGTAGTTTGTTCATTTAAATTTTCAGCTTTCATATCACACAATTTCAATGATTGAGTACTATCAATAACTATTACTTCTTCATTAACAATAGCCTCACATTCTTCAATTAATACTTGACTTTTCTGTCTGATCAGTTCATTATTAATATTATCGAATTTACTTGTTTCATTGTACTCCAATATGCCTTCGTTCGCATTTAATTCTTTCATAATTGTACTTTTAGTATTATTCTGATCATTATTAATTTCAAAATTGTTCATATTCTCCAAAACAACCAGATTTTGATAATCAGTAACTTGTTTTTGGGGATTTACATCATTTTCTTCCAAATTTTCATTGTATATATTTGGATGACACATTACTTGAGTAGAATCAGTAGTAATTACTACTGTATTATTTAATGCTGTGTTTTCTTCAATCAAAAATGAACACTCATGTTCAAGTGTCTTATTTTCAGCAATAACAAAATCTTGAATTTGATCATTTTCATTAGATAAATTACTAATTTCCGAGGAATGTGTTTTCCCGATATTTTTTTCCTTTTCTGATTGATTATTTATTATTTCAAATTCATTTATTATTTTTTCAGAGTCATCTTTAATTAATGAAACTTCAATCTCATTCTTGGTTGCTATCTCAGAATTTGATATAATCTTTTCTTTTGCTTTTTCTGGACTAATATAATTTATTATATCTAAATGTTCAAAGTCATTTATTTCACTACTCATTAGTTTAGATTTTTCATCAATTGATTCATTAGTCTGGATTTTCATATTTTCACATGAAACATTATTTAATTCTACTTTTATACTATCATTGGTTGATAAGTTGTTCATATCTGAATGCTTTGGAGTTAATGATTCTTCACAAGTATTTTTTTCATTATGAACTTTAGTAACGTTTTGTTCTTTGATTTTTTCTTCTGTGTCCATCACATTATTTATAACTGTTATTTTTTGAGATTCAAAAACGTGTTGTAACTGTTGCTCGTATTTTTCATTGGCATTATCAGAATCGATACAGTACTTTTCTAGTACTCGAGTACTATCAGCTAAAGTCATTTCATCACTTATTAAAGCAATATTTTGTTCAAGTACAACATTTGGAGAATCATCGTCCATCCGAGTACTTTCATTGTCACTGTTTTTTATTTCACTAGTAGATTGTTTTTCAACATTATCAATTATTTCTACCGTCGAGTATTTAAGTCCATCTTTAATTTCTAAATGTTCTAAATTACTTTTATTCATGTCTTTATTATCTAAAATAATAGTCTGTTCGTAAGTTATATTTTCTTTATTTTCGTCTTCATATTTAATTTCTACTTCTTTTTCTTCAAATTTCCGTGAATCTATCAATTTTGTATTCTCCACTGCAATGATTTCGTTATTAATTAAAGCGTTCTTTTCTTCTCCTAATATTATTGCCAGTTTAACCATTTCCTCATCTCCACTTTGAATAACAGGCATAAATTCACATGCAATATCACTGTTAGTTACATTATTAGCCTCTAAAATAATTGCTTGTTTTAAATCATCAACTGGCGTATTTAATTTACTTATATTTTCCTCTTCATTAATAATTTTATCTGTTGAGCCATTTTGGAAATTGTCAGTACTTTTCTCATTATAATCAATTAAAATAGAATCATTTGCAGTTTCAAACACATTAGGGTCGTCTTGATCAGATTTAATTTCGATATCCTCTTTGGTGTCATTGTCCATATTTATAATATTTTCACAGAATATTGAGGTATTTACTTTGTTTTCAATATTTTCTATATTAGCTGATTTGTTGCTTACGTTAATTTCACAAATATTTTGGTTTAAATTATCATTGTTGTTTTCTAACTGCCCATCTAATACTTTTGAATCAATAATTTCAGGCAAATTATCATCTATTTTTTCGTTGTTACTTATGATAGAAATATTTTCAATTGTTGTTGTATTATCTAAAATACATTCAATGGCAACGCTATTTGATTTTATTAAACCAACCGTATCAATATCATCTATTGATATTAATACATCTGTTTTAGTATAATCTTTTATATCCTTTTCATTTATATTCAATAGGGCCTGACATTGCTCGTCTAATTCCTCAGTAATATTTACTTTTTCATTAGTAAAACTAGCATCATTTTTATTTTTTATTTGATTCTGTTGAATAGCAAGTACGTTTTCTTCAGTATTTTTCATCAATTCACTGTCATTGTTTAACGTTTGTTTATCTTCAATGATTTTATCAGAAACATTTGGAATATGCTCTTTGGATTGAGAAGCATTCAGCTCTGTTATTACCGTATCCTCACATGTAATCAGTGGTGAACAAGATACACTTATTTGTTCACTATCAGTTACTGATGTTGTATTAATATTTGCTTGTGAAATTTTATCCCCGTTAATTTCTTCATTTATCTTTCCTTCATCACTTATATTTTTTATTTGATTTACATTATTTTCACTCAAACTATTATGTTCATCAATAGTCGGCTTAACCATTTTATCTTCTAAAACGTTTATTAAGATTAAATCGTAAGAGGACTTTGAGTCTTCAGCCTGTTCTATTATTTCAATACCAAGACTCTTATTTTTTAAATCGATATTATCATGACTTACTAAATTTAGTGTATTCAATTCTGTTTGGTTTGGAATATTTTCTACAGATGAATAATTTATATTTTCAATGACTAAATCATTTTCTTTAGTAATATCATTTTTACCTTCAATTTGTTTTACCGATGATATATTTAGTTCTGTTTCACATTCGTCATTTGATACCGATTGTTTATTTTTTCCTGCGTCAACCTCATTTTCCTTACCAGTTTTTGGTGGTTGATCGACATATTCCATCTTTGTGTCTTTTATAAGACGATTTTTCTCTGCAATAACTTCATCTGATATACACGACTTTTGTACTTCATTAACTATAATTGATAGTTTTTCATCATCCTTAATTAAAGTTTTATCAGCAAGTGATGTTAATATGTCTGCTTTTACCGTTTCAATTTGAATAAAATTATCATCAGTATTTAATTTATTATCGGTTTCTGTTTTCGTTGATTTATTATCAATTATCCCATCACTAGAATACACTTTTTTACCATCAATAACTTGGTTTTCACTATAATCATCAATACATTTACTATTTTGATTTTCTAATGGTATAATATCTTGTGCACAAATATAATCAGAAAAATCATTGATATTTCCAATTAATTCAGTAGTATTTACATTTTCTAACACCACTAAATCCGAAGTTTTATTTTGATTTTTTAAATCTGATGGCGTAATTGTTACTTTGTTTTCTACCATATCTTTTATTTGTAATATATCATCGTTTATTTTTGACAATTCGTTTGGTACAGAAGAATTAAATGAAGATTCATTTTTATCCAATAAATCTTCTTTTTTGGAAACATTTTTTTCTTCCTGAAAAACTGATGATTCAGGTACATTATCAAAATCTTCAATTTTACTATTATCAAGTGGATCAGAAATTTCGTTATTCAAAAGAACTGTGTCATTAGATATTGATTTATCGGAATCTACACATTCAATGTTCTCACTAGTTATTTTGGATAGTTGATCATTCTGATATATTTGTAATATATCATTATCACAAACATTTTCTTCTTTTATATCATATGCTGTATCATATTGATCTGATTTTAGAATTTCATCGTCACATTGATTAATTTCGGTATTTACATGAAGTAATTCTAATTTATCATCTTTAACTAATTCATTGGGAATAAATGGTATGCTATTTTTAATTTTATCTGCATCAAATGACTCTTCTAATGGTTGATTAATTATACTACTTTGTTCGATAACGTGTTCCGGACTACTTTCTGGTAAATTATTCGTTTGTAATAAGTTACCGTCTAGTACATACATTTCTTTTGTTTCATTTGGTGCTTCTTCGGATATATTTTTTAATGTTTCCTGAAGTTCGTCGAATAAATCAGTAGGTGAGTATAATATTAAATCTTGTTCAATACTTTCGTCAAATGATTCTAACACGTGTTTTGGAATAATCTCATAATTTTCCTCATCTACAGAATCGATACTTTTTTCATTCAAAGATAATTCTGATAATTCCTTATCTACATTAGAATGAATTATTCTATTCAAATAATTATCTTCAACAAAATCACTAGCCATTTCTAAATCAGTATCATCAAACAGTGCTTCAAAACCGGAATTTTCGTGGTCATCTTCAGATGTTATAATATTTGGTTCTTCATCTTTAAATGCTGCCCCAATATCACATTCAAATCCTCGTTTTAAAACTAAATCATTTTTCGTTTTATTTTCATAAAGTGTAGAATCATTAATCATTTTTGATGTGCCTGCGTGGAATGTATTATTATCCTTTTCACAATCCTTAGATATTTTATCTATTGAACATAAATCAGTAATGTCCTGTTTTAAATTGTTACTATCAGCTTTGTCGAGGATAGTTTGTGCATTATTTGACAACGACAAACTTAAAGAATGTGTATCACAAGCTCCACCAGTAATATCTGTATGTTCTGAAAAACTAATATCACTCTCTACTGAAGCCATTTTCGAAACAATTACATTTTGAAGTTGCAACAATGGTTTCATAACACTACCAAAAAGTATTCCATTCACACCCAAATCATCAATAGTATCGTCAAAAAGAATATTTTGCATCATTTTTATTGAAGATTCAAAAGGTATTTCTTTGTTAGTTTCTTCTACTATAGATTGATTTACGATACAATTGTTTAGTTGTATAAGTTGATGAGATAAATGTTCAAAACAACTTATGACTTCAAAACTCATATTTGAGCATGTTTGGTTAGATAATAGAACTTGATTTACTTGAAACAATCCAATTTTCATATCTTGTAATGGTTCTAATAATGAACCTAAAGGATTCATATTATTTTCAGAGTCTCGAACTACATTTACGTTGTTAATCAATGTATCGATATCCATTATCAATTCGTCGAAAAGTGTTTCAAAGTCCAACAGAAGTTTATCATCTGATCCATAATCGGAAGATACAATATTTTCGGTTGATCTCCCAAATCGTCTTAAATGGCAACATAAATCATTAATCGGTTTAGTGAATGATATGAAACACTCAGCTAAGTTGTTGCTTTCGGTGCCCTGTGAAGCAAGTGTCATAAATTGATTAGTTGAGTCATTTATTCTATTAAAAATATCTTTTAAATCCGGATCATCTTCTTGATTTTCATTTTTAAATGATGTATTTAGATTGTCCAAATAAAAAGCAATAGAACTGATTGGTGGAATTAACATTTGTTTTAATTTCAAGTTAGATTTATTCTCATCAGTTGACGTTTCTTCAATTAAGGCTATATCATTTAAAATAGTTTCTAACGGTTGTACCATGCCAAACAACGGTGTTAATGAATTCATGTTTATACATTTTATTTTAGAACAATTTTGTTGTAGTGTTTTTATATACACTAACGTAGTTCCAATTGTGTTCCGTAGAACAGCTATAATACGTTGTTCTGTAACTCGGGCGACCTGTCTATTAACCACGGCCGTAAAATCCTTAATTTGATTCGATAAACGATTTAAAATTTCCGTAGCTGACAAATCTCTGTTATTTAGTGTTTCTAAATCAAAACAAATAGAGGATTGTATTTCATTCAATATATTATCTGAAACACCGAATGGATCGTCAATTTGTTCTAAAGCTAACAAACTTGCATTTATTGCAGTCATCAAACTTGATACGTTATTTGTAGTATTTTTATCTAATTCTATTACATCATCTCTCTCAGTTTCTTCAATAAATTTCCATGCAAGTGAATGAAGAGCTTGAATTGAATGTTCTAATTCAGTTGGTGTATCAGAGAAATTAAAATGTTCATGTGTATGCATCTTAACCATAGTGCCTTCTAAAATAATTTTCATATATTTCAAAAACTCATCTATATTAGGTCTTGAAATAATTCTTAAAATGTCGTCTTCTTCTGAATTAAGATCGGCAGTTAAAACTCCTCTACCTCTGATTTTATTTAATACTGTTGAATATAATACATCTTCGTCAGATTGAGTTAAAATTTCATTGGCACAGTAATTATATGTTAGTGGCAATTCATTTACTAATTCAGCTAAAGATTCTGATACTTCTTCTTCAGTGTTGTTACTTTCAGATCGTCTTAATGGTCCGATAATGTTCCGAGAAGCTTGAGGTATGTGTCTTTCCCCCATATTTAACTGAGTTAAAATTTGGTCATCGGAATCTGACATAAAAAGTTTAGGTGTCTGGAAAGATAAATGTCCATCATCTTCTGATTGTGGTTTTAATATTAACGATGAGTTCTTAGGCGTTGTTTCACTTGCACTAAAAAAAATATCTCTTTTCGAATTACTGGATGATAAATGATCCGAAAAATATTCCAAACTATTTTCACATATTTCATCACTTTTATTATTATTTGCAAGCGTGATATCTTCAGTCAATGAAATACCATCAAATTCTGTATCAGATAGCATTTGTTGTTGACAAAAACCAATAGGAACATCTATAACCAATGCTTCCATCATAACCGGACCAGATATAGACGATTGTTTTACGATTCTCAACGACGGTAAATCAACAATGTTATCTTCTGTAAAATGTAAATGGAAAATAATGAATTTAATTTTAATTGTATAACTAATTACAATATTAACAATTAAATTAAAAGTAATTAATAGATTGCCAACGGAGTTTTATTTATAAATAAATATAAATGTAATTATACCTGATATATGTTCAGAAAGTTCGTCGGCATACATTTCGATGATTTGCAATGCTTCGTCGTGCGTAAGGTCTGGTGTTTCAAATAGCGAAACGGTTACTTCTTTTCCATCAAAAGAAAACGATATGTCTGCAGGTTCTTCGATTGTGTACGACTTTTCCATTTGGCTCGTTCGCTCTTCGGGTATCGTTGATAGTGATTCATTTCTTACGAGTGGGTTTCTGACAGACAAATACTCGTCCGAAACACAAGATTTTACCGTAGATTTGTCTAAAAAATATTATATTCACGCATTTATATTGCAATTATAATTGAACATTCATCACTATGATTTATACGAAAATACCTTCCATTGTCAACAACGTAGCTGAACTTGATACTGTGCCCATACAGTTATGAGCTTGGCACGTGTAAGTTCCCAAACAGCACGTACCGCTTTGTCCTGAAATTATTTTATGCATATCACCGGGATTCAACTCTTGGCCATCCTTGAGCCATTTTAGTTGTGGTTGAGGAACGCCGATCACCTATAAAGTGGGAAATTATGTTTGTAACAACTTATTTGAGATTTTTATTTTCACTGTTTTTTTTTTTTACTTTGCATTCCAAGTTTACCGATCCCTCGTTTGAAAATGCAATTCTCAATTCTTCAAGGAATCTAGGAGGTTTGAAATTTTTCGGAATATTTAATTTCAAAAAACTGGACGTAACTGTTTGTCCAAATTTATTGATGGCTACACATTTCCATTCAGCTTGATCGTCAATTTCAAGTGGTATTATGTTTAGAATAAATGTACCATTTTCTTCTGAAGAAAACTGGTATCGATTTGATTCGGTTATTAGTTCGTCTTCTTTGTACCAACTAATCGAAGGTGTAGATTCAGTTACAACTACAATTTTTAATAAATATTAATTTATAAAAGTGTTAATCAATTCATTATATATTTTTGTTTTTATATGATCACTTATATTATATTCTAAAATATAACAATTTAATTTACCAACCTTTCACCATAAAATCAAAAGATTCATTTATGTTAGCTTCACTACTTTTTAGACCTATTAAAAATCGTGGAGGTTGTGTATTTGATGTTAATTGTAGTTTTTCACTTTCGTTTAATTGGTTTTGAATATCTTCAATTGTAAGTTCGGCAACACTACTTGCTTCCCCCATGCAGTTACGTGCAACACAGCAATAACTACCTAAATTATAACATTGTAGGATACATTATGGCACTTTTCACTAGTTATTTACTTATAAAATACTATGGACCATGTGTTTTACCTAAAGATTTACTTCCAGTTAACTCGTAAACGTCTCCAGGTTGGAGCTGCTGACCATCTTTAAACCAACAAAGTTGAGGGGTTGGGTATCCAATAACTTTACATTCAAAACTTACTAACCCCTCATCAGTCATAATGGCACGCAAACTTTCTAAAAATCTCGGTACTCTATAATTCTTCGGGTCTGAAAACCAAAAAATAAATATGGAAATTTAATCACGAAAATATGAAATTTAACATAAAAAAATCAATTATCAAAATAATTTTTAAAATCAATACAATATTACATGACACTGTGACTAAACAAGAGGTGACGGTTTTTGCTCCAGTCGCACTTGTAACGATACATTTCCAAGTAGTGCTGTGATCAGCACGAAGTGATTTTATTTCCACGCCGTACATTCCAAGTCCGTCAGCTATTAGACGATACAATGATCCTTCGTTTACAATACCTTGGTCGTTATACCAACCCACACTTCGGGGCCAAGGTGGTACTTCGACTATAAAATATGATACAAATACTTATAAGTCGAAATTTAATATATTTAAATAATTATATTATTATTAATAAGTATTGATATTACATATATATACATATATCAAATTTATAGAGTATTTATTTACTTCCAGTACATTTTTAAAACAACAACTTATATATTGTATTACAAATAGTGTTAAATGTATATATATATATATATATATATACAGGGTTAATTTTTTTTTATCGTGTGTCACGCTCCATCTCGAGAAGAATAAATAATTTTTGTGAAATTTTTTTACAGAAAGTTTTCTACAGACTACATTCTATATTTTTTCATATTTTTAATTTATATACTATTTTCTATTTTTTTAAATTATATCAACTTTCGAATTTTAAATGGCAACCTATGATTTAAATTATAAATGTTTATACAATATATTTTATGGGAATCGTCACTTTTAAATACTAACCGGGTAAAAAGCATTCAAATTTATGACGTAGCATAGGGAAGAAGTATTATAATAGCACGATATAGATTTTAATTGTCACGTACTACAGTTATACGTTTGCACTCCGCCGCATCTTAATACACGGATAATGTTCATCGTACTTGAAAAATGAAAACGTAAAAATTTGTATAAAAATATACTCTTTAAAAATGTGTAATTTAAATCGTAGGTTGTTGTTTGAAAAACTAAAATTGATAAAATATTAACAAATAAGAGAGGGGAATAAAAAAATTTGACAAAAATGATTTATACTTGACGAAATATAGTCTAGCCCGTGATAAAAAAAAAATAAAATCATTCTGTATACAGGTTTATAATATTATGTAATAACTATGTTTAGACTATTATTAGTTTGATTTAATATTACTATTATTTAAATTTAAAATAAAATGAAATATATATAAATAAATATGTGTTAGTTTTTACTCTACCTTGACATTCTAGAACTAATACGGTGCCAACTTTACCAAATATGTCTTTTAAACCTTTCACAATTTTCGGAGGCGGTCCATAAGGTACGAGACTGAAAGATAATATATAAATGAAACGACGACAAAACACAAATCGAAAAAGGATTTTTCAAATGAACTGTACCTGTTCGTAGCGCAGTCGACGCCGGGCAGTGTGTGAGTCACTTGTATTTTTGAAGTAGACAATGCGGTGCCCATGACATTTGTGGCTTCACAAGTATATACACCCAAACAGTCGTCGTTGGAATTCGCAGTCAGCGCGAATATGTCACCTGCTTTGATCTCTTTGTCGTCTTTGTACCATCGTAACTTTGGCGTAGGCACTCCAATGACCTTGCACTCCAGTGAGACGATCCCTCGTTGGGTGAGCACGGCCTTGAGCTGTTCGACGAAAATCGGTTTTTTGAACGCTTTTGGCACTGAAATTACAAATGGTTTTTACAGTTTATGGGTGCGGCGTATAAGGCGAAAAAATTAAAACGAGAAATCGAATAATATTATTAAATATATTGAATATAATATTTCAATTTATTATTTAAAAGCAAATAATATTTTCCACACCGATCAACGAGAGATGGGCAGCGGTCGACGATTTCCCGGCGTAGTTTTGCACGGTGCACACCCAAAGTCCTTCGTCTTCAAGTGTGACTGGAACAATGTCCAAACAGTAGAATCCTCCCTCGTGAATGTACTGGTACCGGTCGCTATCGGCTTCCAAGTTGTTGTGGTACCACCTGACCTGCTCGATAAACAGTCAACAGTCACAACGAGACGTACAGTTTTAAATTCAACAATATTTTTTTTATCGGCATTTTATATTAATATTATTTTATATTTTTAGCACTTTGATGATGCATATACTTTCAAGATGAACACAATATTAAAAAGAATAAATGAACATACAAACCGTTTTAAATCGTATAAAAAATATTACAGACTGGATCTTAATTATTTTCCTGAACAATTTAAAAATTCCTAAATAGAACCCTTTCGTCCAAAGGCAAAAAATAGTCATACAACTAATTTTTTTAATTAATAATATGTAGATGTAAGTATACAAAGTATAGTCTAAAGATATCTAACAAATGAAGTTGTCACGTGATCCGTCTACAACGGGTACAATTTGAGTTTAAATGTTTTCAGTGGTACTAATTCTTTATACATATAACTATATGACACACTAAATTTCCATAAAATACTGTCAACGTTTTCCTTAAATATTGTTCATTATCCATTAAAAAAAAAAACAATAAAAAAAATTTTCATTATACATTTCATGCAGAGTTTTTTTTAGCTCTATAATGATTATTTTATGTACGTTATTTTGTTTTGCGTAAAAATTTCTTCACTATATATATCTTCCTCAATAATTGCATAAAACAGAATGTGTATAAGATATGATTGATACAACATGTTTTTCAAGCAAATTTTTCGATTATATTTTTCATATTTCATCAACTTAAATAATTAGTAGTAATAGTAGTAGTAGTAGTAGTAGTAGTAGTAGTGACGGGTTTGTAACAATAACAATATTTTTGTGTAAACTAAATTAAAAATTATACTATCTTCAAATTACAATTACATATACACCTATAATATTTTTATATGGCTATACGCTTTGTAATTTGAAAAAAATCTTCCCCGTTTATAATATCGTGGATAATATTTAGTGAACACTACATATAAATTCCCCCATAGATTTAAAATGATACGTGTAAAATAAAACTACGTTAATGCCAACAAGCGTGTAATAATAATGAGTCAACTAAATATAAAAAGCTTTATCGTTCTTTTGTTGCTAATTTTGAAATATTCACCTGAACTCCCGTAGAATCGTCAAGCTCGATCAAAAACCTAGTCCGAGTCCCGACTCTAATGTTTAAATCGTTAAGACGTCTTAGAAATATTGGAATTGGATCATCTTGGCCAATGGTGCTCGATGAACCACCCCGGTAATCTTGACCGACGTCTGATTGGTTGCTCGACTTCATGGCGAGGGTAGTCAAAGAGTCACCATGAGAGGAGGTTTCAAAAGTGATTGCATGTCTTCCACTTGGCCTAAAAAAAAAAAAAAATTTTCAAATTAAGATTACCTTAAAATCATTTTTAACGGCAATAAGAATTTTTACTATCCAATACGATTATGTTCAAAAAACACCAGAATCATCAATTTATTTTTATTGTTTTGTAAAAATATCTGAAATATTTTGTATTAAACTCAATATCCTAAATGTCATTTAATTGAAAGTTTAGTTGTTATTTCTATTCACAGATACATTATTACATAGGTAAATAATATTTGTCGTTTACACTTTTATTTTAGCCGAGTTCAAGGACATATACGTAATATTACGAACGCCGTTTTTTTTTTTAAACTCAAAGTTGACACTAATAATCTCTATTTATGTTTTGAAATTTGAAACATCAATCAAATGACATAAAATAACATAAACATCGTAAAATCAACAAAACACGTTTATTACAGTTTCAATCCTTACCTATGCATATTTTTGATTATTTAAATATATTATGTAGATAATTTAAAAATCAAAAATACATTTATGAATACAGTATTTAAAAAAATACAAAGTATTGATAATACTTTTTTTTTTTTAAATTGTATCTATAATAATACAAATTTTAAATTAAGTCTGAACATCCCACTGTATATTCAAAAATACCTTACTGCCCTTAACAATATATGTTGGTTATGAATAATAGTCTCGTTTTTAATTGTTTTGGAAATCATATCGAGCATTTTTATTATTTCTAAACATAATATGTAAAGCATAAGTACTAAATATCATTGATTAAGATTGAACCGTATACCAATATTCTCGTAGAAACTCTATTTATTAGTGTTAAAAATCATATATATTATTGATAAATCAAAGACATTACAATATGATAATGGCTAAATCTCGAATTGAAAAAAAAAACTGGAAATTACTATGTCGTAATTTTATTTTCAAAAAAATTTCGTCTTGACAATAACGATTAACAGCCGTCTAGTAAATTGTTTGTTTAATTCGCTAATTTTCATTTTTATCGTCACGGAACACCGTTCAAGTGCAAGAAAACGATTGAAATTTTGAAAAAATATACTAGCCATACAATAACGGTTGAAAATTTCGGGGGGGGGGGGGGAGAGGAATGGATAATTATTGAGGGTTAAAAACGGGGTGCGAGCATGCACAGCTCACAGGTCAATCGTACGAAAAACTACAACTGCGTATTCGGATTATTTATAGGTAGGTATACAATTATTGCGGTTTACTTACGGTTTCGGTCTGCGAAATGCGGAAAACAATATTCGCACTAAATACCAAAAAAACACAATCATGTTTTTGGCGCCGTTATCAAGTCATCGCAGCCGAAATTTTGATGTAATTATCGCGCGACGTGCGCCTTTTTTCGACTGCCGGTCTGACTGGCGTTAATGAAACTCATACGGAAATAAACTAACCTAAAAATAACGCGTTGGCGCGAACCAATCACCGAACGTGACGTGAACTGTCACGGGCCCACCTCAACAATAATTGACGGTTGTTTGTTCGGTTGCCTGGCGGGCCAGCCAAATGCATACTATAATAATAATATCAATATAAACATATCGTTATGTATACCTGCTCATAAATGCAGACATCCGTCCGATCTTGTTCTGTCGTTTTTCGCACGTGATGTGGACAAAAATCCAGACAATCGATTGTTAAAGGCCATAAACGTAATCTATTCTATTTTTGTACGACGGGATCGTTAGATCATGATTTACAGCGGTCTACAAGATTTTGTGCTTAAAATACGCTCAAAACTCGTGTAGGTACGATCTTTTGAACTTTCCCGCCACCGCCTCTTCAAAATCTCTACGATTTAACTTTTTTTTATATATATATATATATAAAAAAGTCTTTAAATGTAAATTCATTATCAATTGTTTACATTTTTTTTGTTTTGTTTTTTATAACATATAGGTACCTACCAAAGTCTAAATTTATTTATTTTTTTTTTTTTTAAATACACTACGATACGTGTCTGCAATAATACTGCCTAGTTTCTTTCACGAGCTAAATAACTTTTTATATAAGTACATTTAAACTACCTATTTAATATTGTCTTGGTTTTAAAGAATATCGATTACATTCAAATATTCTGATAACTTGTATATCTTTATAATATAATTTATATTATGTAGGTATCCATAATGTACTTAGTATTCATCATTATTCATCTGTCATCGAATTGATGGATCGGTGTTTCTTTTAGCCTTTAGTTTTCTAAACATAAGTTTAGACACCTTATATCCCCGTTAGTTACTAGTACATAGTCACCTACGATTGTTGATTTGGTTACCAGGGAGATAAATATTATTCGCTATTTTATATTTTTTAATTTTTGTTTAATATACGTTTAGAAACCGAGAATTTAGCACACTTGTAGAGTGGTCTTTCCTAATTTGTTTAAATTTAAAAATGTTAAACGCTTTATCACTCATTTAGTTTATTTTGATGATAACACCATTTATTGATAATAATAATTACACCAAAATCCAAAAATGATGTTCCTGTCAATGATTACACCATTGATACAATCTGTATAAAATGAATTAAGGAACATATGGTATTATCTGCATACACATAATGGTTAGGGTGTGTTTAAGTATTACATAAGCTCCTATAGGGGAAGGAGGGGTCTGTCGTATGCTTACATTTGCTAACAAGGTGGATGGGAGAGTTAGAACTATGTCCAAAATCAACAACCAAAATTAAAATATATGCATAAATATGCACTTATTTTTATCAAAATATGTAAAATAAAATTCAGAATATGTAACAAAATTTTTTTTCTATTTTTAATAAATTCATATAAATTTCGGAATTTTTTTTATTATAAAATAGAGGGGGTCTTCGAACATATGCTGACGTAATAAAGTAGAATTGGTTCAAATTTTCTGAAACTACTGTCAAGGGAGAGGAGGGGGTCTAAAAAGACCAAAAATGTGAAGACGTAATTCTTGTACGTCTCCTTAGAACAAATACTCAATAACTCAAATAGACTTAACCAATAGTCAAAAACTCAAAAATATCTATGAACTTAAATATAGACCGCAGTGACGGCGATTACCCGTACTAAAAAACCTTGGCTGGCCCTGAAAATGTCTATATAATATTATATTTTAATAGCTGGTACTCCAATTATTAAAAATACAATAAACAATATTGTTTATTAAATAGAATAACATCAATATAACGGAATGATTTATTTAAAAATAGATGGAAATACGAGATAAAAGATATTCTCTAGATACTATATTAATCAAAAATTATTTTTAATGTGCTAGTAATTAAGGTATATAGTCAAAAACACATAATAACGTGCCTCCAGTTGACCCTACTGTGTTGAAAATCTTGACGCCACCACTTTATAGATCTATGGGATTCAAAAATCACAATATTCAAGTTAACAGGACATAATAGTTATCGGTTGGTGTATTATATAGTTTGTAATTATTATTTATTACCAAAGAGATTATTTAAAAACACAACTTAAATTTAAAACCAAACTATATTAGATATAGTGGATACACTTAAATTTTAATAATAATTCAAACTACATATTTTGATTTTCAAAGTACACATAATTATTATTGTAGACTTTGTCACCAATCACCATGCGTCAATTGACCAGGTTTATATTATTTGATGAAAATAGTTCTAATAATAACCTTTCATAAATACAATAATTCTCTCTTTTAATAAAGACAATTTTTTTTAGTATTTATACTAATAATAACAATACTTAATGTTCAGTTAAATTACTTTTTTTTATTAGTCTATTATTTTACATAATTGATGTTATTATATTTCATTTTCAGGTTGCTAAATCAAAAATATAGGTAGCAAAGATGAGCACAAGAACGGGAGAAAGATTCATAGTGTCTTAACCATCTTCTCAGTTGATCTATGAAAAAAAAATATTATATCTACGTATAATTCTCATTTATGTACAGGAAGAGGGCAGTTTTCTCAACCAATGATGAAAATAAATTAATGATTTATCTTGTTTGATATCATTAGCTTATTTTTATTTTTTTTTACCTTTATTTAACGAATAATCACGATTTCATTCTTTGTTTTTCAATTTATTGTTGTTATATATTAGGTGTATTGATTAAAAATAAAATATAAAAAGGTTTTCTATCACGTATTTATACAATTTTTATTTTACTATTTTTATTAATCAACGTTTTGTTATTTATTATTTTAAATTGAATATTATTTTTCTATAACTCATATTGATATGGTTTTTTTTTTCCAATGTTTCATTATTTAATAATATTTATGGGCATTACTGACGATTTTTTTTTTTTGTGATATTTTAAGATAAAAAAATCCATTGTCTGAGATATTCAAAAAAAAATTATAACTTTCACGAGCCCTAATAATAATTATATCATAAAATAAATATACACGTATATAAACACATAATTGAAATGAAATATAATTTTAACTAAATTATCCTTAATATTTGTGCTTAATTTATTAATAAGTATTTTTAAATACATATTTGTATGTATTCAGTGATCATTATTTTGGGGTATACATGATAATGTAATGTAATATTACAGTCTTTAACTTATCAACTAACTACTATTTTAATTAAATATATATTCACAAGAATCTATTATTTTGAGTTAATAGAAATAATAGCTGATCATTGAATAAATTAAAAAAAAAATTCTAATATAATTTCGAAGTAAATTCTAATAAAACATTTCACGCACTAATATTTTTAAATAAATTCTGACTGTGATTTGTCGTAAAGTGAAAATACCAACGCGATGTACATATATCCATTTCCGTCATAACGGCATTATTTTACTGTAAATAAACATATCAATATAGATAGTGCTTATATTATTATGAACTGACTGAAATACTTCAAGCACGTGTCCGCACGAATGTTGTGGAAAATTGTTTATTTACAAAATTAATAAATTTAAACCAGTCTGGCAATGATCTTTCTATAGTCTCCTGAGCCAGGGACCGTTCTGTGGGTCCATTCTAAAAATAAACTTTTCCAGCCTATACTGTATAGACTACATACATATATTGTACACCTAATATATTACACGCTAAAACTATACACATGAAATGAAGATTAATGTGTCACGCGTATATTTTAATGTTCATAAAAAAAAATCCAGACGACAGCAGTGCTAGACGTGAAAATGCGTTATTGGAATGTCTATCGGAGAACGCAGTAAAACCACATAATAATGTATATCATCGCGTGTAATTAAGACCAATAGGCGACAATCAAAGTTGGTCAACGTTTAGTCAATTTAACACATTTTTCGGATTCGTCAAGTTTGAATTGAAATAAATAAAACTTTAAGTCAGTTTTAGTTTTAGAAAAAGAAAAAAAACGAAACAAAACTAAACTCATTTATAAAATTAGAATCAATTTAAATATTTCAGTTTTGGATTCTGAACCGGAACGAAGTCGACCAAAAGACTTGATCCAATCGGCACATATGTACCCTTTTTCTAGGAGAAAATTTAATCAGAAATCTACTCTAAAAGGTAATTGGAAAAAAAAATCTTCCTTGTTTTCTTATAAAATATTGGTATTAAATTAGGCAAGTACCTGAAGTATACTCTACGGAAAGACAAATTTCATTATGATACCGAACCCCAGTCATTGTATTGATAAAACCTATTGAAATGATAATACGATCGAGTCTCATCGTCTACTTTCTATATTTCTAAAATCAGTAAGGTCATGACATTGATATAAAGCCCATAGTTACAAACATTTTTTTATTTTAAATAGTTAAAAGTTGATTAATTTATTAAGTTAACTTAACTTTGACTTATTAAATTAGTTGATACTATTTTATACGTTACTATTATTCTATACCTGTGCATATTTCTAAATATTTAATTATAAGTTACATAATAAAACATTTAAGTATATAATAGGATTATTACACATGCAGTCTTTAGTTTTTTATTTAGCATTTTAAAATAAATAGCTATCTATGTAATGCTATGTTAAATTGAATTTGATTATTTATGTATAATGTTTTATATATTGATATTAAATACAGTTTGTTATAAGAGAACTCTCCCATTTGGCCATTTTCAATGTTTCATAAAACATTCAAAATTCCACAACAATATCGTATTAAAATACATATATCTATGTATATTATTAAAACATTATAAAAATTTACAAAAAATATCATATATCACTCGAAGGTAATTAGATGTGTCCAGGGGATTCTGTCCCTAAATTCCTTAAAAAAGGATGTTTTTGAATTTTTTTTTTTACTTAATAAATTCCATTTAGCTATTATAAAAGTCGAGTAATTACAACACTGTAGACCTGTGAATGTCATAACATAACATCTTGATCGTTTCTCGCAATAAACAATCTCAATTTCACATCACGTAGGTACATCTAATGTGATAAAAACGCCATCGAATGATAATTATTAATTCCCTCTGGACAATCACCTATGGGATATAGCTTTATAGCTTATATACACGTATAGGCTAGCATATAAAACACGTTCATGGAAGAATATAATATATATATATCTTACGTGAAAAATAAACGTAATATAATACTAATTTAATCAAATATTTTATAATCCGTGAAAATATACTTAACTTTTATTCAGTTTAAGGCTAAATATTGATTTGAAATATTTGAATAATTAACAAAATTTGTTTTGTTAATCAATGAATAAAGTTAATATGGCCCATTTCATTGATTAACACATAACATTCTTGAACGATTGTTAACCAATGAAATATATGAAATATAGAAATTAATTGTTCATGCATTTTATCACGTTTAAATATTTGGAGTCCAATATTTTTAGAAAATTTTAAATAAAAATAATGTTCTTATTGATTTGTATAAACTAATATTTATAAAATAAATAATATTATTTCACATCATAATCACGTTGGAGTATTGTAAAATAATGTTTGTAAATCAAATTGTAAATTAAAAATATTAATATTAATTACGTATATCAATGCTTAATTATTAAAATATAGAGTGATTTAACATACAAAGCTCATTATTAGGAAAATTATTTACATTTCGAAAATTATTGTTTCAGAAACTATAAATATTACTATATTTCTGAATATTTCAATAGTATTATATTCCATATTTTGAGCTGTATAAAATCTTAAAATTTAGTTCTTATGTGAGAGAATACATATTATTTTTAAACCAGTTGCTATTTCTAGGGGTTAAATCTAATAATATTGAAAATTAAAACGGTAAGTAACTGAATTATTTATAAATATATCATGTGTCAATTTTCACAGAACTAGAGATGTGAAATTTTGGTTATCTTTTGTTTGGTAAATTATGAACCATACAATTTCATAATAGTATCCCTAACATAGTTTACTCATATTAGTAATTAATTCTTCATTAATATAAGCGTGTACAGGATTTTAAGTCAGATGCAGTGAAATTTTTGATTTTTTTTCATTTCTTCATTATTTATATTTTTATTTTATCACAATAAATTAAAAAATATGATTTACCTCAAAAATCGATTGGTAGTCAATTTGAAAGAATAAAAAAAAAAAAAGAGTTAATCTTGAATATTGTATCATAAAAGAATATTTTAAAAACGCTATAAAAACAATTAAAATCAATTTTGGTATTTATTTATAACTAAATTTTTATTTATTTATTTATCACATTATAGGCTAATTAAAGCAAATTTTCGTCCTATTTACATCGAAATGTAGAACACAGAAATACATTTCATACATTGGATTTTATTATACAATTTTTAGCAAATAAAACTATTAATATAACTTATTTTCATAATGAAAGTAGTTTTCAAGTTACACGTTAAATACATAAAAATTACTTTTTATAAGTAATTAAATTATATAATTTCATTACAATAATGAGTAATTTAAATTATTTTACTTTGCAAGACTACTTATAATGTATTTCGTGGTCGAAGGGTAAAAAGGTTCTATCTTGGTATTTTTAAATTGTTCAGGAGAGCATTTTCAAATTTCTATTGTAAATACTGTAATATTTTGATTAGCAGTAAATTATGCAATAATGATCTGCATTAGTTCATTACAATTTCAAAATATAGCCGATACAAAAATGAATAATTTGGAATAAAAAGTACTTTTTTAAAAATTAGTGATATAAGAGTATTTTTAACCCGAGTTCATGAATTATTAAGATAAATACGCTTTAGTAGTATAACTATTTATATAAGATAATACACAAGTTAACCATTTTTAAACTAGATAAAAAATTTAATTAATAATAAAAGACTGATCAGGTCATAAGATCTCTATAAATTTTTCACATAAGCATGAAGAAACAACAGACTATAAAAATGACTATCGTAAACACGAAACATAATTTAAGCTTCATAACGTGGCAACTGCAGTCACTAAACTACATTGTTTTATGAGCGACGTCAAGGAAATCTGTTTATCTGACTTACAAATTATCCAGAGATGCAAAATATTTTGTTTATCTAGGACAATTTGTACAGTGTATATACTATGCAGCTATAAAGTATAAACTATAATGATATCGTACTGTTTTCGAGTGACAAAGTATCCACCAAAATCTACGTGAAATTTTTTTTACTATCTATTTTTAATATTTCAATAATAAATAAATAAATAAATAAAAATGTAGTTACAAATAAATACCTAAATTGACTTCAATTGTTTTTACAGCGTTTTTAAGATGTTCTTTTATAGAAAAAATCACAATATTCAAGATTAACTCATTTCTTTTTATTCTTTAAAATTGACTACCTATCGGTTTTGGAGGTAAATTTTAAATTTAAGAATTTACATTTGTAATTCTGCCGATATTTAAACGCATAGTCGTGATGAAATAAAAATATAAATAAAGAATGAATGAAAAAAATGAAAAATTTCACTGCATCTGACACAAAATCCTGCGCACGCCTATGTTAATAAAAAATTAATTAGTAATACGAGTAAATGATATTACGGATACTATAATCAAATTGTATGATTCATAATTTACTAACCAAAGACAACAAAAATTAAAAAGAAATTTTAATTGTAGTGCATTAATTTTTAATTTTAAAAGTAAAGTAATTTTATTACATAAAAAATTTGGATAATGAAAATGTAATGTCACTATATTTTAGAAATGTAACAAATAATTGTAATTATATTACTTTTAAAAATTAATTTCCCCAAAACTGATTTAAAAAAAACTTTTTTCAAAAAATATGAATATGTAGAGTATTATATATTTACCTAAATTTAATAGTGATTTTGTCATGCAAATTACGTTTATTCTATTATGAAATTAATTTAAAGTTAAAACCGCTATATAAAAACAAAACATACTTAAACTATTTTATGTTTTAGTATTCATTATTATATCTAATATATTGTGTGTATTAACAAAAGTTAACAAAAAACCATTGACTGTGTTTGATGAAAACGCACACTTCAAGTAATATATTGTATACAGAATATAATGTGATTTTTAATTTTTGTTTAGTACTTTTAGTTTTAGAAATTTTAGTCTTTTGAGATTAAAATTATTTGTTAATGAATTTAATAATTTTATAGCTTATATTTATTAAATGAACATTAAACGAATATTTCTTGATAAAAATATAAAACTAGTTTTACATTTTTAGTCCAGTTAGATATTGTTTATTTTTCATTATCATTTAGACTCTAGACGATTTCTATTTAAATTTTCCACTGTCTAGATACATTTTTAACAACTTATCATCCATAGTATCTTTATCTGATTAGATATATTTAAATTTTTCTATAATATTTTTATTAACACTGGTGAATACAAGGATATGACAATGGTGACTATCTGGATATGGATATTTATATATTTTTTATTTTATTAAAACCCAGAAAACGATTTGAAAAAATGTTATCTTGGAGAAATATTTTAAACTGACAAGTTCTAATAACATCCCAGTGAAATACAAATGACGTCAAACTGCAAATGTACCTACTCATTTCCGGAGATTTTTGATCGTCATAATAATATAAGAGCTCATTGACATTTTAACTGTTGCACATTTAACTTAAACATATAAAAATATAAATTAGAAATAATTTAGTATACATACATATACTAAGGGTCGGTATTTCATGTATGGCTTAAGCTTTAGCTTAACCCTAACCTAATTATAAATGAATTAATCTAAATTTCAATGTGCACTTAACACTTAAGTGGGACTTAAGGTACTTACATTTTAAAATTTTTTTCACATTTTATTACAATTAATTATGAATAACATAAAACCATATATATCGGATTCGTCAAATTCATCGAATTTTCATCGAAAATATTATTAATTTAATTAAACGATTAGGTCGTCCACAAATGTTACGAATTTACAGAAACTGATTAGTTCATTTCATCAAAAATTTATTTTTTAATCGGTTTCGTTTATCAACTTTATACTACTTATAGGTACTTACCTATATGTCATCTTGAATTTAATAATTAATATAAAAATATTCGTATTTAAAATTTAAAATTAATAATTAATATTAAACAAAACGAAGTAAGTACTTATAATATAATAAAAACATAATAAATAAAAAAATTATCTTAATATTTATAAAAAAAAATTACATAGATACACAGAATTATTTTAGAACATCCGTGGAATAACTTGGAGAAAAACACTTATGTGCAGCTTTATCACATAAATACATTGAAATATCCAGAGGAATTTAAGCTACACTTGAGTACTACACTCAAGCTTAATAAAGCTATGGCTTAAGCCATACATGAAATACCGGCCCTCAGTGTTTGTTGAATTTCAGAAGTTACAAAATCTTAGAGTTTTAAGTCTGAAATATGCCACAAAATCGTAAAATATATAAATTTTTTCAAGCAACCGGGAGCATTAAATCTCAACTATTGAAAAATACAAATAAAAAGTTATCACGTTTCATAATATTTAGGTAGACACACATTCCATGTAAATTTGAAGATATAAATATAAATCTATAAAAATAGATTCATAGGACTAGAATCATTATTTTCAGAAATACAAAAAATAAACATAATCGTTCTTGACGAAAACGTGTTCATATTATTGTTATAGTATTTTCTTACAATTTTATGTTGAAAACGGGTACATGCAAAACAATCAGAGTACTCAGTACTCACTAAGAACTCTTTGGATAGGTACAGAACTACAGACTTAAAATTAACCATCGATATAAAACCAAAACATGACCATTTTAAAATATAGATGGTAATGTTAAATATTATTTCATTATCATTTTGTACATTATGCTATAAATCAATATGATTTTTAAAACTTTGAATTATCTAAACAGTTATATTTCATGAAAAAATATTTATTAACTTTCTGCACTCATACAAATAAAAAAAAAACTAAGCAAAGCAATATATACGACAAAGTGTTGTCATGTTTTATTTCCAAACATATTATTTTAGTATACATATATACTCCATATTAATAATGTCTGATTATTTTATAATAGGTACATAGATACTCTTTATGGAATAAAAATCAAACCATTACGTTACGACATCAATAAATAATGTAAACCATATTCTTATCACTTATTAAAAAATTATTATATCTATATGCCTTTTACAGTACATGTTTTATTGATTTTGGAAATTATAAAAACTTTAATTTTACCAATAAAAATAAACACTGAAAATTTTTTCAGATAGGTACCACAATAATTATTATTATTACGGGTATTATTATTTACAATAAACAAAACAACACTAACAAAAAATTTGAGAGTATTTCTAAACGTTGTATTTTGTACTTGTTTATCACTATGTTAAATATCTGATTTTTAGGCAATATGAAAAGAGTAATATTATCCTTCACAAATATTTAAAACCAAAAACAACTATATTAAATAACTGAAACATATTTTTTTTATGACATTTTCGTTCGTGTGATTGTTTTCATAGTGTGGGTTTCTAAAAGTTCATATATCGCACACATTTATTTACAAACGCATTGATGTATTTATAAACAAATTTTGTAAACCGTAGATGTCTTTTACACCGAATTAACCGTCTATTAGAGTAGTGTAAACTAGAGTATAATTTAATTTCTAACTTTTTTACATCGAAATATAATATTCTTACCAATATTAATAATACATATCTATTGACTATTATTATTAATATTTATAATTTTCATTATAACATATTAATAACATTGTAATTCCCATTTCCCAAATTTAAAGTTTTCAAAAATATGGAAATATGACTTAACACACCCTGGACAGAAAAAAATTATTTTCAAAAATCCCTTAATAAAAACATGTTACCAATTTTAATAATATAATATTATTTACAATATTAATTTGATACGTATATATTTATTGATTATTCGCACTAAAAGCTTTTATTTATTGCTTAATGTGTAATTAGTATTTGTATTAAAAGTAAAAACAGAAGATTTTCAAAAATTAACATTACCTACTGTTATTATTTACCCGAATAACCAATGCTGGGTAAGTTAATGATTTTTTTAAACTCAGTTAATTAAAGTTAATAGAAAAAAAATTTTAAAAGTTTAAAGTTATTAGTTATTTTTTTCTAACGATTAAGTTAAGTTAAAAAAATAACTTATTAACTTTTTTCTTCAAAATGTTAACAAATATAAATTGCTCATTGTAAATTAGTACCTACCAAAATATTGTTTATTAGTAATAAATCTAATATATTCCTCAATTTATATTACAGAAAGATTATTATATACTATATATAGGTATCCTTGTTTTATTTTTATTTTCGCGAAATAAATAATTTTTATAATATAATAATTATTAGAAACAATAAAAACAACTTTTTTTTTTTTATTCAATCATTTTAACAATAGACACAAAATGAATTCAAAATGTATCAATATGTTCAAAATTAACTTGATTGAGTTTTAATTAAAAGTAACTCGTTATTTAAAAGTTAATATAACCGAAAATAATTTAAATTAACATAAATCAAATATAAAAAGTTAAGTTAAAAAAAACTTAACCATTAACTTATTAACTCGTTAATGTCCAGTATTACGAATAACATATATATAAATATATATATATATATATATATATGTGTGTGTTTAGAACCGGCCTCCCGATTATAGGTTGGCGCGCACATTCTGAAGCCTAATTCTAGCTCCAATTATGTCTTGAAAGCAACAATAAATTAAGTACATTTTTTAAACAAGTATTATCCAAAGTATATTTGATGCGAATGTTTATTGTCTATTCACACTTGTTCTGAAATACTATTATTTCCCATGATGTGTATAAAAGTAGTTTTTTAGTAAAACGGACTATATTGTTTTACAAATTAATCATATGATATTTTAGGTACTTAGTCGAATAGCTTAGATTAGATTTTATAATGTTGTTAATCTATTTTGTGCGATGACTTATTATAATGCAGCAGTCGTTGAAACGTTATCGTCGACCACACGTACTGATAAGTATCTACTGTAGAAAAACGAATATTTAATGCTATAAATGTGCATAATCGATGAACATGGACCAAAAGGGACTTCTGGCTGTTTAGTGGTGGAAAATTAATGAAAATACAAAGTCCACGCGTCCTTTTCGTTAACATAATAATATTAGTTCTTGACCCACGCGAACCTATACCCGGAGAAAAATCTGAGGCCTATTCGTGATTTTATTTTTGCCACGAGAATAATATTTACATTCTATAAATACACAATATGATGTGATTTGTGTTTACAGCTTTTATAGCATTGTATACGAATGCATAGACAGCACACTAATAATGATCTCTATTGGCTCAAATATATATAAAAAAAAAAACGTATTTAAACTGCATGTATCTGCCGTGTTCGTTCAAATCGTATATATATATATATTTATATAAATCACAAGAAATAACATACACAACATATAATTTATTGTGTATAATATATAAACCTGTCTTATCAAATACCATTATTTTTATAACATGTTCACAATTTTGAAATCGTATTTTGAACAGTTATTTTGCGGAAGTCGACAAATCGTGATAATAGCGAGATCATACAATATTCAACATTTTAAACTATTATTATTTAGTATTTACACAAATAATGATTTTTTATTGAAAAACTAAAATACTTTAAGAATATTTATTAAAATACACCCTATACAAACAATGGCTCGAATAGCGGGGAGGGACATGGCCCCCCCTTCACTCCACACCAGCGGGCGTTCTTGCGTGTACCTATAACTCTATGTAGTCGCCAACGTAATATATATTTTGATACTTATATAGGTAGTTATTTTGTTTTCATAATTCCCAATTGAAATGAAAATTGTTTTTTTGTGTTTTGCACATACAAGTTCTTTGGACCGGTTCGGCAGATCTACATACGATTTCTACGCCCTTTCGAATATTTAGCGCACATATTTTTTTTTAGCCGAACTTTTATCCTGAGCCATTTCTCCGTCCGTTTCCCGTCCACACTCACTGCGACTTACCGGACGACCGACGAGTTGTACGACGAGAACGACCTGATGGTCGCGTTCGCGCTACTGTACGTGGACGATTGGCTCTTGCAGCATTTATTTCCCATGTTATGATATGTCACGGAGTCCGCCCGACGTTCATAATCGCGTCGACGAGGTGGCGTATTCGACGTGTGTCAAACCGCGTATCGGCTCGGAACGGCGGCCCGTCCCTGTAGTGGGCTCGGGATATGGTCCCTTGGAAATCCGACGCGGTCGGCGGATTCTGCGGGCGCAAGAACGTTTGGGCGCGCAGACCGACGACGGACTGACCCACACACGGGATTATTTTTGGGTCGCCAGCGCGTTCCGCTACGGCGTCGGCGGCGACAATAATATGTACACTGGCGCGCGCCGGTCATTTATTCGCGCCCACCCATTCCGCGGACCGCCCGCGAATCCCTCTGGTGCCAAAGTCTGCAGAAGATCCCTTCAGCTCGTTCCGCAGATATTTTCCGCCCGTGCACACTGCATAACGTGCAGGGCTATGGTTAGGCGTGGACAGGGCGTTGGCATTTGCCTATAGGGTCTCGCGTTTTCCGGGGTACTTAATTTAGGGCATCGACAGGCGATATAAATTGAACTTTACGCGGTGGTCGATTTGGACAAAATAAAAATATAAACATTCAAATTTTTTCAATGTGAAACTTTTTGTATTTTATTATTAATATCAATTTATGCGTTTCGAAATATTGTAGTTTCTATATAGCTATTAGGTATTAGGTATAGGTACATAATCAGAGAGTACAAATTTACGAGAAAATAATTGCCTATTGGACCATCAAAACCGTTACAACGGTCCTGCACGTATGATATAATTTTATTGTGCGAAAGCCAAACAAACGGATGTCTACTTGTCGCCGCAGTGAAGGTAAATAACGCACTAAACACGGACACAAGTAGGTCGTCCCGTCGAGGGAAGTTATTTTGCGAACGTCTTGTCGACAGCAAATTATTCCGTCGAGCTGCCGGCGGACCCAGGCGTGACATTGTAATCGACGAGAATACAGAACGCTACGCCATATATATATATATATATATATACATATTTTTTTTTTATTGTTAATATTACTATTATTTTATATTACGTATAATCGCATTTATAATATTATTATATATTTGTTGTAGGAAAAACAAAACAGTTTATATTGTATTATGACACACTACACTGATATGAAAATAAGAAGAGTGAATTAACATTAAATACTTGATTTTTGGAGAGGGAAGCAGTGGCTTAACTTGTAGTAAATTTTAGGGGGTGGCACACTCTGTAATAATTGCTTTAAAAATATTTTTGGTGGATTGAATGACATGTAGATTATATTCGTTTAAAAATATTATGTATAAAACTACACCGACTATGGAGGGTTCATACTAATTTTTGTTTTATTTTCAGCGATAATAAATAAATAACTTTAACCAATATGTTATATTAAGAATATTAGTAGAAGTTAAAGGAAAAATATCAAGATTGGATAACTTTTTAAATAAGTTGAAACGCAAGGCAAATGCAGGGTAGTCAAAAATTAAATGGGAAAAGTCACATTTGATTTCCAATCATTTGAATTCATAATTTTTATTTTTTTTATTACAATGAAACAGGCAGTTACCTCAATTACAGGGTTCAATAAATTATATATTATACTCACTATATAAATATAGAATATTTACAAAGTAGGATACAAAGCAGGAGCTTTGAAGTTAATACGTTGAAGGAGAGAAGAAGAATCCATATAACCACAAAGGAGATTACAGATGAAGGACAAATCATGCTAGTCATCGTTCAGTTAAATATGGGAAATTTAGTTTATGGAGCTCTGGGCCATGGTCATGCAGAGAATGGGAAATATTTAACGTGAATCCAGTTAAGTTAATAAATGCATGTTGAATACGCTCGATCTGATGGCAGTATACAAGTTAGTGTGGGTTCCAGACTTCAGAACACTAGTCGAATATAGGCATAATTAACGTACAGAATAGTGCCTTAAAACAACTAATAACTTTGAATTCAGTTACTAGCAACTCTCTTTATAAGACCTAATAATTTAATAGCTTTACATGTAACATAGTCAATGAAAGCTTTGGGACATAAAGAAGGAGGGAGGACATTGAATTACATTTACCAATGTTTAAAAAATGTTTATTTTTTAAAAAAAAGCCCAATAGTAGAACACCACGGAAAAAATCTGTCTAGTTCTTCCTGTAAACGTATGCAATCTTTCTAAAGTATCAATTGTATAGAATAGCTTCATAGCATTGGAAAAACATAGTAGCTTGCAGTAGTGAAGGACATTAAATATGCTATTTATGAACAATGCAAAGATAATAAGTGATAAATGTCCACCTTGGGGGACACCAAACGTAGCTTTAAAGTTATAAGACTTGGAACCAAAAGTTTAACCCACTGGCGTCTAAAGTTCAAAAAATCCAAGGGAAACCGAATCCTAAACCTACAAGTATAGATACAAGAATATTGTCATTCACAGAGTCGAATGTTTTTGAAAAATCAGTGTACATGACATTCATTTAGGGCCCACTATTAAAGGAATCATTAATATATTTTCAAAAAGTAACATTACACGTAACAGTAGAATGCCCAGACGAAAACCATGCCCATCAATTTTCCATCAATCAAGACTGAATTTAAGGAGGACAAAATTCTATCTAAGACATGCGAATCACATATTATTAATAGGTGAGGTAAGATAGATATTGGTTTATAGTTCATAACAACTATGCTAATCCCACACTTAAAAACAGGAGTAATATGTCTGTTTTCCCAAATTTCTTCGAGAAAGCGTCGAAAAATATCTATAAAGGACAAGAGATAATATGCCTTAGCTTATAGATAAAATCACGCCAAGTACCATCTGAGCCAACAGAATTAGCAATACGTAGGGTGGACAATTTCATCGTCATCGGATGGGAAATATGCATTATTAGGCAGGTCTTTGAATAGTATATTAAGGAACTGAAATTCTGTATTACATGATGAAGGGAACTAAACAGAACTAAAATAAGAGCAAAACAATTTTTGTTTTGTTTTTGTTAAAACCTTTCTTGCTCATTACAATTGAAGTGGTTCTTAATAGAAACTATTTTGGAAACCGTCAAAGAAGATTATCTTTTACGAATAAAGTCCCAGAGCTTATTATCTTATTAGTTAAAGAGGATTCAGTTTTTCTAATAAAACCCTTGTAACATTTCCTACATTTTCGTTTGCACCTAGCCCGAAACCGAGAGAAAAATTGATAGTCAAGTGGGTATCTTGACCAAGAGTCTCTCAAACAGGGTCTTTTTTAATTTCCATTACGTTACTACCAAACCCTGTATATATATATATTACATATATAAATTATATATTTTATATTTAAAATGTTTTTATTTTACACAAACAAATTAGGAAAAGTCCATTCTGCGAGGATGCTAAATTTTCAGATTTCTGTACGTATTTTTTAGTCAATTTGTAAAACAATAAATTACTTTTTTAAAATAATGCGTTTTTAAAAAACAATTATTTTTAATTATAACCTTTTACAAATAATAAAATGTAATTTATAAGTATAACACGAATATCACATGCTATGCCATTAATATTAACACTTTTTATAACAAATGAAAAATATGTTAAATATTAAATTGATAACCACGGCAACAAATTGTAAGGACAGATCTTATAAAAATACTCTCTTCGATCGTGTTAAATTTCCCGGTTATTATCTCCCTACATTTATTATTACCAACAATATGTTGATATGTCTAAAATGTGATTAAAAAATAATAACTATGAAAGATTTAATTTTTCAACTGCATAATTACAATAACGCAAAAATAACTTATAAATCTGAAAATAATCAAAGCTCATGAAAAAAAAAAACGAATAAATGATTACAATTCCGTTATTTAAGGGTGGCCCTAGATGATAAGGTGAAATACTCGCACTTTTTTACAATGAAATAATATAATACGAGTATACAAAAACTTACGATTATTAGGTATTTATTTTTAGAAAATAAATAAATAAAAAATAAATGCATAATACATTATAAAGGTGGAGTTGACGTGATTTTTTTCCTATGTCAGTATATGTGTTTAAAAATTTAAAAATTATTCACATGTATAAACCTACACAATACGAGTTTTACGAATGATAATTCATTATCGATTGAAAATATAAGTAGGCAAAATAACTAAATCACTGCAGTTATTAAAAACCAAGTTTCAACATACTATTATATGTATATATAACTAAAGAAAAAAAACCATTTCATATGAGTACAAAAAGTGCTTATTCTAAAACACCGACTAATCGATAATAATATATAATGTATGTATGGTAAAAAAAGTTAATTTTTTAAATCAACACAAAGAAAAAATAAACGGTCAATTCTCATAAAAAAAATTATTATTATTTACTTTCACATATAAAAATGATTCTGTAATGTGTAATTTTCCTATACTCTGTACTCGTTGAACATCCCTTAACCCTTAACTGGTATCGTCGGGTCAAAAACGATCCATGACATTTTTTTTTCAACTTTTCATCAATAGATCGCACTTTTTTCATTTAATAGTACATTGTATTTTATCACATGGTTTCGAATAATATATAACGTGTTCGTTATCAATCATAAACACGTTTTTCGTATCAAAAAAATATATTTATAACTGTTTTGGGTCATAATAGACCCGAGGATACCAGTTACGTACGTTTTTTTTTATCTCTTGCCATCACGAAAATAATATGCCGATAATGGTGTCGAATTATAATATTACGTTATGTCGTAATTTTATTTATCTTTTAGTTTATTGATATATTCCGATAAGTCGCGTTTAATAAGTTCGGAGAATGACAAACAACAAACAAAATATATTTTTTTTTATTTAAATTTTATTAATTATGTATTTAATATTGAAGTTATATTTAAAATATATTTTATATAGTTAAGTTAAGTTAATAAGGTAATTTTAATACATAAACTTTTAAATTTGTTTTGTAGTTGGACAGATAAAAAACGTCCTGAGAGGTACAGAAAGTGTTTGTAATTTTTTTTTAGAAATGAATAGTGTATGATCTAAATTTTAATTTATTTTGTTCTTATTGTATCTAAACTAAAATAAAAACCACTGAGTAATTCAAATTTTAAAGTATATATTATTTTTAAATAATTTATTTAAACATTTAAAAATAATCATGTAAAATTGTACGGTAAAAAATGTTTTATAATAACCTATATTTGATTAAAAAAAAAAAAAAAAAAAAAAAAAAAAAAAGTGGCATTAGATGGGAAATATTCATTTGAATGTATATAGAATATAGGTAGTATGAAAAAAAATAATAACGATAAAAATATTTTAAACTTATAAGTAGTTCAAATTTCGGTCATTTTTGACCCGACAATACCAGTTACGTAAATACAAAAAAGGATACCAGTTAAGGGCCATGCCGCTCGTTTACACGGTGATAGTTTCTGTCATGACAGTTACCATGTAGACAGCATGATAGATAGTCGTTATATCACTATCGTGATAATGTTATCACACTATCACAAACGATTTGACAGTTGATAGTACTCTGGCGACAGTGCAATTGGTTCAAGGTCGACCATTTTACTATCGCCAAAATGTATACATAAAGCACGAACTAAGTTCGTGATACAAAGTGTAGACATCGCAATACCACGACAGTACTATTATAGAGGCGTCTATATCATGATAGTATTTTTGTGTGAATACTATCATCCTGTAAACGAGTTTATACTATTATATATGTATTTATTAATCGAATCACGTTGTATACAAGTAAGAAAAATGCAAAATTGGCAATGACTGTGTTATTTCATTAAGAGAAATAAAAATAATAAATAAAATATGTAATAAATAGGTTTTTAGAAAATAATTTCGCACAGAGTCAGAATAAATATGTTACAAGTTTTTTGGATAAACATATTTTATACCGTATAGCTTGTTGACGTTCTGTTAAGACGTATATTTTCTAGTGCTTATGCTACGTTATTTGGAGGGATGACAATATTTTTTTACCAAATAGACTCACGGGGCTTGGCTATCATCCACGCATTCGTTTTTTTTTTTTTAGACAACAATCATGATGACCTCATCGTTTTCTATCGATATCATATCAACGCCAAAGCTCATTCTGATCGAAAATTTTCCCACAAAAAAATGAAAATATATAATTGTAAAATCAATATTTTCCTCGCCACGCTCAGAATCTGAAGAATAAAAGTGAAATTTTGAACATATTTGAGTAGCAAAAATTGGTTTTCTAGATAATCATAATAGAGAGACCAATAAATTCAAATGTATTATCATCGAAATTCAAATACTTTAGAGCGTTTGATACACACATACATTTTTAGTCACTTTAGACCAATATAAGACGGACAAAACTACTCAAATTAATTTTTTTTAATTTTGTGACTTCTAAAGTACTACATTATTTTAATTTTATATGCATTTTAATTATGCCTATTTAATTCCATTATATTTAAGTCCATTAAGAACGAGTCCCGAAGTTATAGCGTTCACATAATCGAACTTTTTAAGAAATTGTAAACATTTTTTTTGGAAAGGTTTTTTATTTCATGTTCGAATGAATCTCTGAAAACTACAGCCAGGCCTGCTCTATTTTTAAGGCCAATGATTAAATAATCATAATCGTATACAATATATAGTTTTGCGGAAAGTCAAATATCGGTTTTTGGCCGTCATCGACAGCTCGTCGGCAATAAATAGCGTCCGGAATCGAACACACCGTGGCCGGGCGAGAATTGAATCCCGTGCCAGATGGACGACGATGAAGACAAGCAAAAAATAAAAATCCAAACAAAATCGAAAGACCTTAAATATACTAAATGGTGTCCGTAATGCATTATGAAACATCGGGTTTAAGTAGGAAATTATATCGAAAAAAAAGTGTATCTTAATTATATAACTAATAAATTATATTAAAAAATCCGATTACGAAAACTTTCGGGTTTATAAGGCCTGAGCTCACATCCACGCACATCCTCTTATTGCTATGGTAAAAATTTAAAAGGCCGGTAAATAGGAGAACTTCGCTCGTAGAGTACGATACTTGTAATTAAATTGAATTTCAATACAACGATAAATCATATTTGTTTCCAGTGAAACGATTCCGAATGGAACTCGGTGAACTGCAGGTATACTGCAGGTAATACTACTTTCAAAAAATAAAAATGGTGACATTTTTTTAAAACAATTATTATGACGTATGTATTTAAATATATAATATTAAAATATACGCACTGTGGAAATTTTTAATTTCTACTCATTTTTTTCGAATTTACGAGAGGAAATAACCCATTTTTCCTTGTCTTCCTCTATGCTTTTACCTAGGTACTGGTATAGTCTAAAAATGACCTCCTTAATGTATTTTCCTGATCATATTACTACCAAAAAATGGATACACGCAGTAGACACATATCAAAAGGATGGATCAAGTCTTCTGGTCGTAAATTTGCCCACTGAAGAAAAAAAATTCATATTTCAAACCACTAGCTCGATCGCTCCGCTCATAGTGTAAAATAAATCAGATATTTAAATGTTTAAAATGTTTAAAGGAAAAAATCTAATGAACAATTTATTCATTTTGGTATTTTTATTTTTTTTGTGTCAAAAATTACTCATTCTAACTCGAATGGTTCGACACGATACATGTATATGTATATAATGTATATATAGATCCTTCATTATTTACATGGGGTAATGATTATGATTGAGCCAAATTTTTCATTTTTGTATTTTATATTATAATAGAAACCGTTTAAAGTTTAAAAAACTTTTAAAATGTAAACACAAATTTCTAATTAATTAATAAACAATTTTTAAAAAGCCCCTCAAAAATTCCCACCTAAATGTTATGGAAAATTCGAATATTTTCACAAAGTTAAAATTGATATAAGTGCTCGTTTCAGCGTTCTGATAAAATCAAAAATTAAAATCATCTTAATAAAAATATACATTTTTCTCCATATACTTTAAATTTACCAATGATCATTTACGACTTATACCACCAGAAATCCATACAATAAAAGAATAGTAAATTTCCTACATAATATTCCTTAGAATTGTGTGGTATAGAAGCACTTTAAAAGGACACTTAACACTCGTTTTTCATAGAGTTCTGTATAGGCAATATTAAGGAAATTTATGAAAAATAAATATCTTATAATTTGAGTATGCATAAAAATACATTTCAGAACTAATTTAAAAATAATCCTAAATAAGTAACATATTCTTATTGTGACGTAGTAATAAATAATTATTAAGAACTAGGTAAAACAAAGATGCATGTTTCTGGTAGATATACTATGTGATTTTTAGCGTTCGTTGACCTCTATATAAATGTAAACACATTTTCAATAAAATTATCAGAAGTCGAATTATAAGATTGAATTTCCCACAATTTTCTGCTCTTAAAAGTTTATAATTCGATTTCTAAAAACTTTGATAAAAATCGCTCATATGAAAATTTTTATAATCTCATGATCTTTAATTTTTTATAAATGTTTTTATACTTTATAACAATTCAGTTTTCTAGAAACCTGCATCTCCCAAAATATGGTTCACGTATGAAAAAACTATAGTATAAATTACGCCCGTTTTTTAAATTATAAAATGTTTAAATATATTTAAAAAAAAGAATGCAAAATGGTTTTCCCATATTGGTATCATATTCTATTGTTGTTGTTGTTGTTTTTTTTTTTTGTTTATACAATTGTATTGGAAATATTATGGAATTTCTCATTTTTAATTAATATGAAAATATCGTAGAAAAATGAAACAAAAAATGTATTACAAAGAACAACATTATAATAATTTTAGTTAAACAATATTTTTAATATTGTATTTAGATTGAGATAAGTAGTTCATAAAATCAACTTCCACTTTCACACTTTCACGATCTATAACTACAACTTCTCTCTTGATAATCGTAGAGTCAAAATATATTATACAAAATATGAAAAATGAGAATATTTACTATGCCAGAGCATAGATTTTTTTAGGGAATTTTTTTTTTTTAACTTTTTTTTAGCTTGAACACTTGAAAATTTTACGGATTTTAGGCTTTTAAATAAACATATTGGAAAAAATTCTCCGTTCAAATACAGTAAATATTTTCATCTTTCATATTTTGTGTACATTTTAAGTTTACGATTACAAAGAGCAAAGGTAATTATAAAGCGTGAAAGTGATTTTTAACAAATATCGTTATAACACAACAATTAATAATGGTACTGACACAAAACTATTTATGAATTACTTTTAAAATATAATTAAACATTTTTAAATTGTTAAATTTTCATTTTTTATACAATTTTATAAAATTTGCTTATATATAACCGCTAAAAATGTGGGCATATAGCATTCTCTTAAGCCCTACTCAAATCACACTTTTTCATATTACCTAACCACCACTTTTTCAAACCTCCTTCTCTCTTCCTTGCTTTTACATACACTTTCTTTACTAATTATTACATCAGCCTCTTCAATTCTTAGAACATTTTTATCGTTTTATCTACTGTCAAAGAAACTTTTTTACTACTTTTTATACTAATTTTCGATTTTGAGCGATGAAGCTTGCGATTTTACAATCATGTGTAAATTATTTTGTTTTCTCTGGGAGCAAATTTTTTACTAGAAGGAGTTAAGTAAAGGTTATAGACTAAAAAGTTTTTTTGATAACAAATTGGTTCTAGCTGGTACTTTTAAATAGATTCTTTTCTATTAATCCCGTAGTTTCCTTGAACAGAAGTAAAAACTACCTTTTATAACGGAAATATGCTATAAATGTAAGCGGAATAACAGAATAAAAAATAAATTAATCGTAGTTACCATTTTATTTTTATTAAGTTATGACTATATTACCCCAAAAATTCGCTTAGAATCGTTTTATTGAATGCAATGATACCAAAAGTACCCTCTTCACTTTGCGAACCAGATGAATGAAACCAAATGCATCAAGTTCACATTTTTTTTTAAATTTGTCTTTTCTAGCCACTTTACTCGTCTTTCTTGTTACTCCCATTTCTGTGACACTCATCCTTCGTTCTTTATATTGACATTTTCCTGATTACTAAGTAGTGGTTTTTAAAAGGTACTCCAATAACAAAGAAATTTTGTTCCACCATTTTTTATTTACATATTTAATGAAACTTTGAAAAATAAGGTATAGTATTTAGTAATTTATTAGTGAAAAAATCAATAATTTTTTTTTTTTTTTTTTTAATAGAACTCACAATTTTCAAATAAATAAAATTGTAATACAGGAATTGCGAGACGAAATCTTACGAGCAACCCACGAGTTCGGACTATTGAGGCTTTATTAATGTATATCGGAAAACGGCTATGTAGAAAACTAGACAATTTTGTTTCGTTCGTTTAAGACGTTTGTATACATTTGTCGATAAAAGGGTTAAATACTAATGCAAGTTTTAAATTTAAAATGTATTTTTACTGATGACATCGTTTTAAGTTAAATTTGGATTATTATTGTTTGTGTCAAGATTACCTATATTAATGTTCTAATGTACACAGCGTAGTACACAAATTAGCCAGTAGAAAATGCCAAAAGTGCAGGTGACAAATGTAAAAATTGTGAAATGATATAGTCATAAATTTCACTTTATAATTAAATAACTTTTAAATATTTATTAGACATTTTTATGTAGGTGTATAAAAATAAATAAAATATTAAAATATAAAGGTTATGTCTCATTTTATTTTCGTTATCTATTGATATTGCTTTAGTAGGTGTATTATATTATGCTTCAGAGGTGTATTACTGTTTTATCTTATTTTACCAGATTAACAAAACGAAGTGAGGAGAATACATGGAAAATAATAATTTAAAATCGACCATATGAAGTCTAATATAGTAAAACACTTTTCAATTCCAAATTTTCAAATCTAGGTATTTGGTCATTAAATCCATATTATTCTTGTAAATCATTCGAATAAAAATATACAACTACATTAGTGGGCCCGTTATTTATATAATCAAAAAAATTTTAATACATTTCAAGAAGTACTGGACCAAAATTTATCAGAATACATCTGAAAATAATATCCGCAAATTTTTAGCTCAATCAATTATAATTAATAGAGTAGGTACTTAAAGTTTTTTGAAAAAGTGTGAAATTTGTTTATTTTAGCACGTACTTGCTTTAGTTTTAAAATCACGAAAAAATTATATAGAATGATTATTGTAGTACTAATAATTTTCTTAAAAAACGTATCTTTATATTTTTTTGTGAAGTTAACACTTTTTTGTGAATTCAGGAAAAATATATCAATGCACATTATATTTTATGAAAATTGTTCGATTTTTAGATTTTTGAGATTATCTTCTTAATTTTTTTAGATATAGAATAATTATAAATAAATATTATTGTTGTACTGTATATTCCCACAAAAATATTTTAATTAAATTTTTTGTCATGTTAGACATTTCTAGTAAATTTAAGAAAAACTATAAAAATATTGAAATTTTCTAATTGTTTTAAATAATAACATGGTATCTTTCTACTGTATAAATTCAATTTTATTAAATAATAATATTATAATTATAGATACACTTAAACTAAATTATGAATAGATTTTTTAAAACATCTTTTGTCGCTAGAGAATATTTAGACATGTAATCCTTGATAATCTGAAAGAAATATACAAAATAAAATTAATAAATTTATGTAGAATCTTTGATAAGTGATAAATTAGAAAATAGCTCTCCTGTATTGAAAATTATTTCTGAGATTCATTTCTTGTAATAGTTTCATTTAAATCTTGAATTAGCTATATTCCTCTCTGAAGGAGGTGCGAAAATCGCCTATTTTAAATCGTTGAAACATATTTTGTAATTTGGGGTCTAATAACAATGATAATATTTCTTCATCCTTTTGTATTTTACAGATACGAAATATTCGTAAATATGATTAATTAGGAAGTTTCCCGGACATGGATTTTCGATTGTAAAAAGAACTAATGTGAAAAATGTAATTACTATACCTGTACATTTTTCACATTAAAATATTATACTAGATACTTTTTTTGTAAACATAATATAAGTACTCCAATATACATTTATAACGTTTTTCTCGTATCATTAATAGATAATATTCTTGTGGGAGAATGATTAAAAATTTAAGAAGCTATTGCGTCAAGGAGATGAGCTCTCGCCAGCTGGGGACTCAAAAAATTTAACAAGATTCTTATGTAAATCGAAGAATGGAAGTAATTCGTGAGAAACTGTGCTTGAATATTTTGGGCAAAAAGAAACCGCAAAGTTACATATTAATTTTCCAAAATAATAGAAGTCAGTAAAAACATGCAGCGGCTAAGCATCAATGAAAAACAATCAAAAATAATACATTTATGATCTTATCCAAAATAGATGTATACCAATCTAATTTTAAACAAGGAAATCTCAATTTTGAAAAGATAGATAGATTTAAATTTAAATATCTGCGTGTAACATAAATAGTACTGATACTAATATAACGTACATATTAAGGAAATAAATGTAAGAATATCAAATGGAAATAAATGCTGTTATAGCATTAACAAGTTATTAAGAGGACGTTTACCGACGATTTTCAACGGTAAAAACATGTAAACTGTTAACACGGGTTTTTAAAGTAATTTTAGAGTTAAAATACATAGGTATGTTATTAAATCTACAAAAGAACACATTTTCGAGTGAACTTTATTTGGGGCTTTTAATTTGCTCATTGAAAACCAGGTATTACAGTTTAATAACGTGAAAAAAATTTACTGTATATAACGACAATAACTTTATTTAAAATTAATAAATTCAAAAACAAAATGAAGTTTACTACAAAATGTTGTCTTCTATTAATTTTATAATGATATTTTTTAATCTAAATTTAAACCCGTTTTAACAGTTTTCCGTAATAATAAAATAATAGAATGATTTTTTTTTAAAAACAAATATCGTGATTTTACACAACAATAAAAAGTGGAACTGATGTGCGATAAATTTTTGATTACTTTTAAAATGCGTTTAAATATTTTCAAATAAAATTGTTAGATTTTCATATTTCTTGAAATATCTTAAAAATGTCCTATACATAACCCCTTAAAAACGACCGTCTTGAAATATGTAAGATGTAAACGATTTGAAAACATTGGAACATGTGTGCAAAGAGCAAATGGGGAAATATTAAAGAAAGTTATGATGGAACAAATAAACAGGAAACGTCTACTCGATGGACTAAAGACCAGAGGTAGTGACACTTCGGGTAAATATGTGAGACTGATGACGAGAATGTAATAATAGACTGGACATTGAGCATAGAAGTATGGAGAAGCTTACTATAGTAATATCGTAGGTCCTTAACTTTTAGATTTAAAACGTTTTTTTAATTTTTAACATTTTTAATTGTTGAATTTTCATTATTCAAAAAACTTCTTAAAAATTTTCTATACAGAACTCCATAAAAATGGATGGTACAGCGTCCTCATAATATACGAATTCTTGACCATGATTAACTAATATGTTCCTGATATTAACGAAATTTTCGAATACCTATTATCTAATATTATTAAAAATTATCAACTCTGATCAGTAAAACACAAGTAGTTTTTAAACTAATGTCGTGATGATACAACAATAAAAAGTGGTATAGATATGAGATTATTTTCAGATTACGTTTAAAATATATTTTAACATTTTTCGATTGTTAAACTTTCATTATTTAAAAAACTTCTAATAAATGTCCTGTTATACAATAGCCCTTAAAAATGGATGGTACGCATCCTCTTAAATATAATATAATGAATATATTTTCATTTTCAAGGTTGAAAATCAATCATAAATTACTAAAAGTTATAATAAAATCCAAATTTTTAATAATTAATGTTTAGTAGACTTCGTACATACGGTTTTCAGAAAGATCTAAATAGTCTTCTTCTTCTTCTTCTTCTCCTTCGCCTTCTCTCCCAACTATTTGGGGTCGGCCACCCTGGTCCTACACTTCCACTTAACTCTATCTCCCGCATCTTCTTCACTTACTCCCACCTTCCTCATATC
>JAIPRL010002148.1:30084-65324 GCA_025469235.1 Pemphigus obesinymphae | reverse complement strand
ATCGATCCCTAGAAAAAAAAATGATATGAGTTATGTATACTACACCGAAGCTACGCTCAGAATCGTTTTATTGAATGCAATGATTTATCATTGCTTTCAAATTCAATACATCCACCAAAAGTACCCTCCCCAGTAGCGAAGTGCATCCACCAATACTGACACCCGACGAGCGAAGTGCTTCCACAACCTACTGACCGGCTTTTTAATTATGTTATTATACCAAATTTCGTTTAGGATATGTTTTGAATGCATATCTTTGGTTTCAAATTTTAAATAATAATAATTAACTATTCTGTCCTAGGACCAAACGATGGATCGACTTCTACATATGTATATGGACGACTTTTACGATATATAATAATTGGGATTTGTTTTAATTTCATTCTGACATGTTTAATAACATATTCTTCCATATAAATTCTTAGAAATAACTAATATTATGTTATTTAATTTCAATTTATCTTAAATATTTAGAGTGCTTTTTTGTGTTTACTATCAACTTTAACTGTTTTACGAATATGACACTTATTTCGAGTAGGTATTTTAGATTATGAGCGTAGCAGCGAGGGAGCTAGTGGTTTGACAATGATGTTTATTTTTTTATTTTTATTTTTTTCTCTGTTAACAAATTTACTACCCGAAGGAGTGCTTCGATCTTTACAAGCTTACATGATTTCCTGTAGTAAATTTTATCTAGTTGGTACTTTAAAGAGGTCATTTTTCGATTTTCTTAACGGTTTTTTAACGCATAATGAAAAACTACAAAAAAAAAAGAAGACGAATAAACGGCAAAAATACTATTTTGGATCTCATCTCATTTTATCTCGTCTTCCGAACCTCACTTACCTCTACTTTCCTCATACCACTCATGATTACATTTCATCACCTATTTTTCGATTTTCTCTCTCCCTCTTTCCATCAACATACAATTCTTTTACTAATCTTACTGCCTCTATCTTTTCCCTCCTTAATACACGCTTAAGCCATCTCAATCTGTTCTCTATCCAATATCGAATCTAATCCTATATTATCTCTTATATACTCATTCCATATTTTGTCTTCTCTAGTCACACCACTCATCCACCTTAATGTTCTCATCTCTGCTACACTCATAGTCTGTTGTATCTTCCTATATACTGTCCAAAGTACTGTTTCATTCATCATTGCAGGTTTCACTACTGTCTTATAAAATTTACCTTTTAACCTAATAGGGATTAATTTGTTACATAAAATATAAAACACATAACGCTTTACTCCACTTCATCTATCCATATTTAAGCCTGTATTTCATATCCTCTTCAAAACCCCCATCTTTCTGTACAACGGATCCTAAATACTTAACTTTCTCAACCTCTCCAACTACATCTCTACTCAACTTTATTTCATGCCTTTCCCTATTTCATCTGTGTTGCTTTTCACCAAAATTATACTCTATATATTATTTTTTACCCATACTAATCCTTAGTCCTTTACTTTCAAGAAATTCCCTCCACTCTTCAATTCTATCATTTATTTCTTCAGGGCTTTCTTCTAAAAGCACTATATCAACACCATGGTACCTCACTCTGTATATTATCTGTTATTTCATCCATTACCAGGGAAAATATATTAGAACTCAAAGTCAAACCCTGGTGCATTCCTACTCTAACCCTAATTTCTTCTATTTCTCCATACAGACTCCTAATTCTTGTACTCACCCCTTCATATAATATATTATGTCTTCAATTATGTTCACATTCATATTTGGTAATACATTTAAAGATTTTTCTAGAACTCTATCATAAGCCTTCTCTAGATCAATAAATACCATACACAATTTCCTTTTCCTTTCTCTATATATTGCTCTACAAGCTGTTTTACACAATAAATTGGCTCTATTGTTGACCTCCTAGGTAGAAACCAAAATTTATTTTTAGTAATAATTGTTTCAATACTTACTCTTTTATCTATTATCTTATTCCAAATCTTCATTCTGTGGTTCACAAGTTGTATTCCTTCATAATTTCTACATTCCTGTACATCTCATTTACCCTTAAATATTGGTACCACATAGCTCTTCCTCCACGCTTCTAGAATTTTTCTTAGTACTTTATCATAGAATTTAGTCAGCCATCCTATACCTATACTTTCTAATACTTTCCATACTTCTACTGGTATTCCGTCCAGTCCCACTACTTTCATTTTTATAATTTTTATAACGGTGCTCCACACTTGCATTCTCTTATCCACCATACCCAAATTCTACTCAACTCCACCAATCGCCTCTTTTGGATATTAATTTAATCATTTTCAAAATATTGTTTCTATCTCATTATCACTTCCTTCTCATTTGTTAATACCCTCATATTCTCATCTTTTTATACCAAACATTTCTAAAGTCCCTGAATTGTTTTTTTCCCTTAGCCAGCTAGTATACTTTTTTTTTTATCTGTCTTTTGTTCCTAACCTCTCATACAACTCATCATACAGCCCTAATTTAGTTATACTCACTGCACTTTTTGTTGCTTTAGAGAAATTTTACAATCTATCCAATCCTCAATCTCTCTGGTTTTGTGCCATTTCTTAAACTATATAATTTTCTTCGATATTATCTTCTAAACTTCTTCTGACCATCAACATGTTTGCTTACCTCTGGCATACTACTTCTACTCTTCTACGTCTTCCTTAGCAACCATCTTAATAGCCTCTGCTATCTTTTCTCACATTTCGTTTATATTTCCTTCCATTTTTTATTCTGGCCCATTAGCTTTCATCGCCTGATATTCGGTTCTTTATCTATATTTGTCTTTTTGTATACCCTCTTTTTACTACATCAAATCTCCATAACCATCAATCTATCTTATGTTATCACACTCTCACCCGAGATTACCTTACAGTCATTATCCTGTTTTAAACTTCCTTTTTTCTAAAAATATAATCAATTTGTAATTTGTTCCCTCCACTTTTATATATTATATTAAAATATATAGCAAAATTCAACATTTTAATACATTTTATGAGTTTTTCGATAACATTTTAATTTTTTTTTATTTAACTTTCTATAATCTATAGTATATAGATTTTATACGAACCAATATCTCACTCATGACTGAGTTTTCTATAGGCAGTTTAATCATTTTTGAATCTTGTGTATTTAGAGTGTATTGAGCTAAAATAAACTCGCATATAATGTTTGGATACAAATATTTAATAATGTTAATTTATTGTTTCTTTGTTCACGTAGGATCTCTGTATTATAGCAAATGTATTTCTGTTCTACTCGAAGGCATACATATAACGACTAAATTTCCGATTAATTATTAAACACCGCATAATTTTATTATATATAATTAACTTGCTTAAATATTTAACTTTTTTTATTAATAATTTAAGTCATTATAACTAAAATTGATATATTAAATTATACAACATATTGACTTTTCATAAATATTATAATTATAAATTCAAAAGCCACGTATTTGTTCCTATATTGTTGAAATTCCATTTTGATTCACACAGTTATAAATTATGTGTTAATATGTACATTGTATATTGCACGACATTATTTTTTGTTTTTGGGTTTTCTTATCAGTTATTATTTGTATGTTACTAAAACAGAATAAAATCAATAGGCTCCGTTACCAACATATTTTTTTGAAAATAGATATTGGGAAATTTTATATTATTGTTTGATTACTTATGATTTATCCACGATTTACTTCAATGTGGAATTTAATTATTTAAAGTTAAAATTATAAAATTGCCAATTAAATTAAATTACTATTATGGAAATAACAAAGTGATAGGCATAAATATTAGTTGTAATAAACATTATAGTATTACACAATTATAGAACAATGTGTATATTATTTTTATTTTGTAATAAGTCATACTAGTCGGCGAAATATTTTTGTGATAAATAGCAAAGTTAGGAGGTAGAGAAGATAAAAAATAATGATACAAGATGAAATTTTCTTATAGGTACAGTTTTAACTCATAGAAAATTAAATTATAATATGAATTACATGATTACATTTGAATTTTTTTGACGATTTTGACGATGGTCAATAGTATATACTGTGTAGCAAGGTCTTAGATTATGCTGTTTAAAAGTTTAGACAATTCATTAAATACATGTTTTTCCAAATATTTATAATATTTCTGTCAGTTATCAATATTTGTAAATATGAATATATTAAATTTAAACCAGTATGTCTATGATTTAAATAATAATAATTTGTGATATTTTTAATAGATTTAATTTATCATTATTGGGAACTCTGAATTATATAAAAAATGTTGATTGGTATCATATGTTTGAGAACAGCCTTATATGGATTCTAATCGATTTAAGGCACATTTGTCCTAAATCAGATAACATTCGTACACTTGTCGCTACTACAGATAATAACCGATTTGGAGCAATAGACGTCGTATTTGAAATACGTATCTTATACTAATACTTGGAAGTGATAAACATGAAATAATATTTACCGTTAAAAAATTGCATTAAAATGTATTTTTTTTTATAGTAATTATTTAAAATTTTTTTTGTAAAAAAACGATTCTGGAATCTTTACACTTACACCGGATAGGTAATCTAAATTATATACTTTATTAGCGTGTTAGTAATTTAATAGGTAATATTTTTATTCCATTTTAATTAATTAATTATTATATTATGTAGAATAATATTTAGATTTAAAATAGGTACCTTTATAAACATTTTAAGAAATATAATATATTAATTTATTTTCAAGCTATTATAATATATTTATGTCTATTATTTAAAGTATATACGATTCTATATTTATTTTATTTGTTGAAAGTTGTTATTGCCACTTTAGGGTTTAGTTTTGAAACAACTTCCTTAATTTGCTTAAAGTTTATGCTATACAATAACTTACCAAATTTAACTACGTATCCTATCTCATAGTTATTATAAGTTCTATTGAAAGACAAAGTTTTAGTGGGTATACTTATTTAAACAGCTCTAATCTACACAAAACTGTCTATTGTGATATATTTTTATAATTATAGTAATTAGCTCGATAGATTTATTCAATTTACATTTTGTATAGTTCCATATTTCTTTCGAAAATAATGTTTTATAAGGTGGAGTATATCCTTCAACAGTTTTTGCTGTATATAACGCAGTGGCTGATAATATAATAATTAATAATTAATAATTAATAATAATAATAATAATAATAATAATAATAATTAATAATAATAATAATAATGATAATAATAATAATGATAATGATAATAATAATAATAATAATGTTAATGATAATAATAATAATAATAATGATGATAATAATAATGATAATAATGATAATAATGATAATAATGATGATAATAATAATAATAATAATAATAATAATAATAATAATAATAATAATAATAATAATAATAATAATAATAATAATAATAATAATAATAATAATGATAATAATAATAATAATTAATAATAATAATAATAATAATAATAATAATATTATGTAAAAGAGGCTTAAGACGGCCGCGGCGTCTTGTATAGGCAATTTAGGGGCATCCATGGAATCGGGTACAATCTTCAATATCCTACTATTCTTTTTTTTTTTTATCGTATCTTTATAAGTATACCTATATAATTTATTATTATTAACAAGTATTATTAGATTAAACTTTACTAAAATATATAAACGCACAACCTTTAGTATATAGTATACAAATTTCAAGGGCGTATTTGGTTACTATTTTACCAGATATTAATGTTTGTCAATTTCATTTCCTTAAATAATAATAATAATAATAATAATAATAATAATAAAAAATTTCTTATTTTCTTAATTTTCTCAAATATTATATAGTCAATGAACTATTACAATGTTGGATCTTATATGGCACCTGGTTAAGCTTTATAATCTGATTATAACTTTACTTTATGATTTATAAAAATAATAACTTAGCTTTCCTCTAAAAACAATCCTATTATTAATGGTTATAATATTTTTCATTGGATTAATTGAAACTTATTACATATACAGGAGTACAGAAATATTTATGAATGAATTATAGGTTTAAGGGGATTAAGGGGATCTATCGCATATGTAAAATAACAAATTAGACCCTGTCTATTTCCAATATACGGATGGATCTAGTGATGCAATAAGGATTATAAAAAATTGATCTGAATTTGTAGGAAAGTTTACTTTAGATAAACTTTTCAATATTTCATATTTCGTCTCCCTAAGTCTCCCTAAAACTAGAGCTATATATTTGAATATTTAAAAATTGAGATTTTTAATTTTTGTGAAGGGAAAACAATTAAAAAGTGTAAAAATCGTTCTAAAGTAGATTTCACGACGAATTCAGATCAGTTTTTAGAACCCTTATATCACCCAGTCAATCGGCTGTATGTTCGAAATGGGGTTTAGTGTTTTTTTAAATATGGTAACAGTATTTATTGACATGTGCCTGTACGTGCGAGTGTATACACACCATCATTATTATGCCGAACGTATTTACACACACTAAAGAATAAATGCACAAACACGTTGCGTACCTAATAGGAATAAATAAAATAATTGCCTATAATACACAACCTCTTAATAAATAACTACTTTTAATATCCTTAACTCAATACTCAAGCTTTCTATTAACACGATTCTGTTTATTATTAATTTTATTTTTATGCAAATATATATGAAATACTCAACAGGTACTTCATACATTACGACAATGTTTATAAAGTTTTAATTTTGAATTCTAGAAATATATTATGAGACGGAAAAAATAATTGAAAGGATGATTTATTAAAAACGACGACATTGTTTAAATATATGATTTTTATTTTTATCGTGGAATTAAAATTATATTACATAATTCTGACATATTAAAATAACTATAATGTCTTGAAATTCGTTTAATATTGTCAACAATTTTTCATAATAAATTGATTGTTTTAGTTGACTCTGAAATTCTAAGACATATTTATAGATTTTCTGGTCTTGGAAAAATGTATTTTTAACATAATATATAGTGTCTCAAAAAGTGCTTTTACAGTAAAATGTATCTTGAAATGTAGAAGCTGGCCAGTGATCCGACAGTGTTAATGATTATATTACAATAATATGAATTCAGCTATCAAATAACGAATTTTACTTATGAAGCAATATTGTTTGATTAATTTGAGACGTATATAAATTAACACTGTGAATGAATGTTTTACGAAAATATCATATGACATTAGGTATTATTGGTACTCTAATTAAAATATAAATATTGATACTAAAAAATTATATTAATTGATAATTTATGATTCGGCTTAGTTATTTATAGTTTTAATCACCATCGATAATAATTATTACAAATTTTACTTTATTATCAGTTTGACCGAGCAAGCTAATGAATATTTTAAATTTAATAATCAGTTTCAAAATACTTTAGAAAATAGAAAATTAAAGAATTTGAAGTATCGATAAACAAAAAATTTACTATATAATGGAAAAGTTATTTTTAGGATAAATAATTCATAAAAAACAAATTATTACTTTAGTAATTATTTAATTTAAACCAATTATTCGATATTAAGATGAAGTATACTTTAGATGTTATTATATCGATAGGTATGGTTTACAAAAAAGTCTTGATTAATAATTGTGAAATATTTTCCTTTGATCTTAAAATTGTTTTATAGAACAAAGTTTTATAATTAGTTTAGAATTTGTATTTATATTAAATTTACGATATAATAAAATAAACAGACTATAAAATTTAATTTATCTTTATTAGGTTTTATTAAAATTAATTTAACAGAAAATTTATTTTTAAATATATATCCCTAAACGCGGTTATTATTGTGCATGTTAAATGTGAACACGAATGTTGAACTAGTGGTCAAAGTGAATTGTGATTCAAAATAAGTGGGAGAGGGATAAATATTACTCAGGGGTTCAGAGCGTTCCTATAGGTGTTTTTTTTTTACCTGATTAGAAATTAATATTTTCTTCATTAAACAAAACATGTAATCAAAAATAGTTTGTAAGGCAGTTGTAAATCAAAATGATTTTATCTATTGCGATTTAAAATATTAATTACTAACAGACTAAGAGTTCATAATATAAATTCAACATCATTTTCATTAAAAGTTATGATAGTCTTACATATCACATTAAATATATCTAAATATAAATCTCGAAGTCTGGTGTATTTAGAAGATAGTTCGTATATTCCGCTATGTTAAGGGACAACAGTACCCAGCATTTGTAGAGGATGTGGTATTAAAACAATTTTGAAAAAGATACTAGTGATAACAGTGAGTATATAGGTACAATGGCCAATTTCAATAATTTATATATTATAAATCTTAATTTTTTTTTCTTTTAGATGATGAAACAAGTGACACCGGTGGATACGAGTCTGATTAATTTGATTTGCGTAGTTTAATGTATTTATTTTTTCAGTTAATAAAGTTTAATAATATATATTATTATAACTTAGTACTCATTTCATAACTATGGTTTTGTACTACTTAAGGAAAGTTCATAACTCGCCGTTTGGTGTCATGTTTCGTACACTACACACTTAGGTAACATAACGATATACAGATAATTGGTACCAATAGTTGATTAGATTAAACTTTTTTTTCATATGACGTGACATGGCGAACTATGAGCCCCCTCCCTTTAAACTATATTATAGTATCCGTTCTGGTAAGAGTAAAACATCAAAATATTCAGTCTATCATTTTATATTCTCAATCTACAGATTAAGTAGGTACTTTATTTTAGTCCCAGTAACAGTTTTAATAAGAATGGTGTAAGTTACGAGCATTTTTTTGAAAGTTCAACCGGGTCTGGTTCTATGAAAGCACCATATATTTTGGTCGGGCCAAATTAATAATTAATTATGGTATATAATATTGTTATTTTATTTTAATTACTAATATAATAGTCATAGCGTAACTTAAGTGCATTTAAAATGGTGTTTGATACACACACGTATCAACCAATTTGACACCATACTTCAAGATTTATATTTAGAAATATTTAGCGTGATATGTAAGACTATCATGACTTTTAATTAAAATGACGTTGAATTTATGTTGTGAGCGCTTTTCATCTATAAATAGTAAATAGTAAAACTAGTTTAACGGTAGCCAAATAATTAACAATTTTACATCATTATTTTTAAACTTAGAAAATATATTTATAACGAATTATACATTTATTTTATTTAATATAATAATAAATATACCTATAGCAAATTTAACTTATAGAATAATATAACAGTTTTCTTAAAAATTTCTATTAACATTTTTGTTGAAATCTCTGAATGTATGTAGGTTTTTTTTTATAACTGCCAGACATCTAATCTGTGTACATTATATTGTGTACCTTTAAAGTCATACTTACAGTCTATAACACTACTCATCGTATATTTATAATATATTAATTTAACGAAATTATTTGAAATAAATTAATTGGCAAGTCTTTAGTTCTCTTTTTTAAAACCTTATTTGTTTATTAATGAAACACTACTTTTATATTGTATTTATATATTAGTTTAACATATTTGTATAATTTTTTTCCGTAATAAAATTATCGTTTAGGTTATACATTTAGATTTAAGACTAGACAAGCTAAAGTTAATATTTTTACGACAATTTAATATTTATGATACAAAAATAAATTATTCAATATTATTATTTTGTTTTTGATCCGTTGCACCAATATATATATATTATTAGGTTACACATCATAATCGCGAAAACAAAATTGGAAAAAAACTGATCTTACATTCGAATGAAATATTAATTTTTTTTATAACAGTTTTATTATACTTGGGGTACGGTCAGTAGTCACGTGGAATAAGTTATTAACTCATCATATAATATAATAATAATATAATATATCATAAAAGACATCGGTTAGGAGAAAACTCCGAACAATTTTTAAATTACGTTATTGTTTATACTAATTATTAGATTAATATATTAATATAATGTTTTTAAAGGAAAATAACTTTTTGGCCCATTTTTGTTTCATCCGTTTTGTTTTGGTCCTTTTTGTTTTCGTGCCTTTTTGTTATCGCTCTTTTTGTTTCGCACTTCTGACGTGATACCATTATAATATTATAATATAACTGTACCCGGTGGCGTATCAATTATTTTATACGAGTTAAAATTGTATAACACATCCATGTGTTGGGTATACAATTAATTAGTTATAAAACTGGATATTCCTCTCATTTGGACGACAATACACCGAGTTCAACAAATAAACATGTAGGTAACAATCGTTACCTATATTAAAAAAAAAACAAAAAAAAAAAAAAAAAAAAAAACGTAACGCATCAAGTATACGACGGGCGTTAGAAATATGATTTTCACAAAAAAAAAAAAAAAAATATACGGAATAATAAAAGTCGATATTCGAATTTAATCAGGATTGCATGGGGCGGAAAGGAACCCATAAGTAGGTACGTATTTTATGGCGGCCGTTTGTGCGCGAGATTTGACTATCGCACTGCACATTTGTTGAGTTATTAGGCGTGGTAAAATCACGTATTTATAATGTAATTCGAGTCCTAGAGTAAATTGCCCGGACGCATTGTACAGTTGAAGGTCTAAAGGGTACTTGGAACAAAAAAAAAAAGGGGAAAAAAAAAAGAAAAAAAAAGTAAATAAAAAAAAAAAAAAAAAAACCTATAAATATTTTACGCGTTATAGGCACCTACATAATATAATACGCCACCGCCGAGTGTATATAAACTACGACGGCGACGACAGAAAATACGTAAATAATGGTAATTTGAAAACTTCGTTACCAATGCGGACGAAAAATTGGATTTTCTCGCCGGCGAACTGTATATAGTCATTGCGACGATATACCTAAAACATCGTCGTATTACTTACCCGAACGGCACACCGTTTTCCCGAACGGATTTCAGCGTAATTCATTAGCGTAATTTTACCCGGTGAAAAATTAACTACTGTACTGTTAATTTTTCAGTAAAATTTACATATTTTAACGGGAAACACTCAAAAATTCCAGTCAATTCTAATGTTTACCAATGTTTTTTTTTTTTCGTTCCATTTTTATTTTCACGATTTAACATTTCACACGGGTGAAAGAATAGTGTACAGCCATAAATTATTATGGTAGGTACACGTTTACCATTTACATTTTAATAGTAACAGGTAAGTATATTATATTAGTAAGGGTAATACAATAAATTAATATTTAAAAAAAAATTCGATTTTAACTTGATAAAAACATTGATTATAATTTTTTATGAATTATTAGAAATAACTTATTTTCTGTGCGAAGTACGAAATATTTGTAAAAGTACCTATTAGTTTTTGAAACTTTTATTTTTCATTTTTTGTTTCAGATACTTAATTTTTAAAATGTTTTTAAGTCTTTTTTCGTTTTTTTCTTTGCATTTTATGATGTTTTTTTTATATATCAATTTTCGTATTTTAAAAATAGTTTACACATATTTTACGTATATCAACCTACTCATTATTATTATTTTATAATTATAGTCTTTAAAAATTAATAGAAAGTTTTTGTTATAACTTTTAATCAACTAAACAACTATTCTTGCATGTAATTTTTAATATAAGAATTAAAAACTTTGATTATACTATTCATTAAAACTTGTTATTTTGTTTTAACTTTAAAAAATTAGACTTTTTAGTGGATGTTTAATGTATTTTTTGTATATTGAATTCATAGTATTAATATATATTACATTCATCAAAAATACGAAATTTCGGGCATTATATTCCGGTAAAATTAAATGAACAAATAGGGATCTTTTAATGACGGATTACCTATATCTTGAGTTGTAGGGTATTTATTCTGAATTTGTTTTTCTAAAAATTTTGCACTGTCAAATATTTACATTAAATAAATCAATATCATGAAAGATCTGATGAGCTAACAATGGTAAATATAATAACTTTGAAACATTATTTGGTGGCTATAATCAATTTGTCAGCGCACATGCAGAATATATATATATATATATTTTAAATATTTGATTAGAAAATATTAGAAAACTATATTTTTGCAAAAAAAAAAAAAAAACCACAATTTATCACTAAAATTTATCTTAAGGATTATTACTTTTTTTTTGAATTGATATCACCATTAACCTATATTTAAATTCATATCTTTGATGTTGATGTATAATTATTATTGGATATTGTATAGTTTATTATTTATTAACATTTTACGTATAGAGGAGAGATTGTAAAAAATATACATATTCTTAGCATCTATTATCTACATTTAAAATGTTTATACATTTTAAACTGTATATGCGTACTCGCATATCAATATTAAAAAAAAAAAAAATATACTCTACGTTGGATATCAAGTTTAAAATATAGGTTAAAACATAAAAAGACGATTGTTTCCAGTAAAAATCCGGTGTAATTTACGCGCAAGTACCACTAAATAACAGATCATACGAATGGTTAAAATTATCGTTATTCTTTTACTATAGACATAATTTTTTTTTTTTTTTTTTTTATTAAAGTATATTAATAATCGAGTTTGACGTTAATCGTACTTATGTATGTATACAACATCACACATAATTTTTAATTAATACTACGACTGCCGAGAACGTTGGCGTATTTTATATGCATACACAAAACGTAATCGTGCTTTAACATAAAAAAAAAAAAAAAAAAAAAACAAACAAAAATGTAGTTTACAGAGTTTAACCGCTATGTGTTTGTGTAATTTGTATGGTCGAAATCCGGTGTTGTTAGAGTTTATATCATATATTCCCACCCCGGGAATGTCCCTAGTGGGGAGGTCCGTCAAACCGCGTACAACTGATAATCTATACGTGCGGGATAGGGTTATATATGTCAGTAGTCTACCGACGGAGATGAATTCCGATTCCCTAACCCTTGACGCCTATTGTCTTATCGAGGTATATACGAATTATCATAAAGATTTGGTATCATATGTAATAATATATACACAATTCATTTTATCATTAAGAGGACGTGATGCCCGTATTCGTTGTCTCCGTCTAATCCACTGGCTATATTATATGAAATTTACGCTCAGCATTTGTTTCACAACTTTGTCATTTATAATATTAGTGTAAATTAACGTATTGCTAAATATATAGGATTTAAAGATGAGATCATTATCTGTCCGGTAGTGTCGTCCTTTTTTAATATATTTTTTTTTTTTTTTTTTTTTTTTTTTTTGTAGAGATATAAATATAAATATATATAACTATTTAAAAAACTCATTAATCAAAATAGATATATTTTTATTTAAAATTTAAATTTCGTGAAAAAACTACGCTACGGCATAGATAATAATCTCGTCTATAAATTGGGTAATAGGTCAATTTACATTTATATTAAAAATGACGATGTTGTGATACAAATGCTGAACGTAAATTTCGTATATTAACAGTTGGTTAGACGGAGACGACAAATACGGGTATCACGTTCTCTTAATAGAAAACACGGTTTAAGGCATAATGGTTGTCCGACGAGCCATGTTAAAAGTCTTATCATATAGCCATTGAAAGTGGTCGTAAAAACAGCTGTTAAACTAACTGTTAGCGTTCTCTATCTTTGAAAATAATGTAAAATGATATTGTTATAATGAGAATCATGTAGTTCATAAATTGGTCACTATGGTACATATAAAGAATTGTTTTATACATTTATCACAGGACCAACTTTGAATACCACCTTTTTATACCCCATCGGGAAACCATTATATCTTAAACCATGATATAAAATGACCAAATATAAAACGATAATTCATATCTCCCAGTGGCATCCTTAGACTAATTTTTATAGGAGAAATGGGGCAAATTAAAAATAAACATAATATAAATACTCACAAAAATACATATAAAATATTTTATTTTAGGTGTACGAGTTATGATTGTTTCTAAATGGGCAGGGAAATAAGATCTACGAGGTCATTTTTTATATTCTATACAGTTAAATATTGACTAAATACTCTTTTTTATTATGCTATATTTTTAATTTGTTTATATGATTTACAAAAATTGATTTTCAACAAAACATAATTTAACTTCTCATCTTTAAAACGATGGTACAATTATGTTTTTACGTTTTTTTAAAGTTACATGGGATTTAAAAAAATAATATAATAATTATACAACAGTAAAAATGATATTGATACAGGTTTATTTTTAAATTACTTTTAAAATATATTTAAATATTTTTTATTTGTTTGATTTTCATTTTTCTTAAAATTTCATAAAAATTTCCTGTACAAAAACCGTTAAAAATCGGGTGTGTGGCATTTTTTTAAGAGAGAACATTATGTTATACGAAAGATTGTATGATGATTTGTCATGAAAAATATTATTTGGTTAAGAAATTATAATAATATATATTATGATATATATGATATCATAGTCATATCGTTTTGGGGATTATTATTTCAACTCCTTTTTGGGGATTATTATTCCGATATTCACTAAAACCTGTACTAAATATAAAAATACTATAATTTATTTTAATTTGTACTCCCCTCCCCTCGTAATATTGACCATATGAGCACTCATGATTAGGGGGCAAGTAAATAGCTCCAAGAAGTAAGTAACCAGACTGTAATGAAAGAAAGATGAATAATTGTTCAATATTATTGATACTTATACCAGTGTTATTAGGATTGAGAGAGGATTTGACGACAATAAGAACACCACTACCACGAGATAAAGGACTATTAGATGATTTTTTGTTTAAATACTTGTAAGCAATGAAGATTCAACTCATAATTGAGAATGTTAGGAGTGAGCTACATCACTGTACGAAAAATAACATCATAAGGAATGAAAAAAGGGAGAGAAGTATTAAATTCAATACTTTTATTTCTGAGGCATCTACAATTTTAGTAAAATACATTTGAATAAGAAATAACAGTAGATGCACTAAGATTAGTAGTTAAGTCAATAGAAGAACAATTTAATAATGAAATGGAGTAGAAAAATCGCAAAAACAGAGAATAAAAGAGTAATCAATAAACGAGAACTCATTTGTTATGAATGTATATAGTCCATATAGATGCTATTTATCAAAGCTCGGTGCAAACGTAAAGTTAGCTTAGTAGTACCCAATACATTTTTCTTATAAATTTACCAAAAATTGCCGATCAAAATGTCGATTTCATTCATGGGCCTACGGAATTGGACTTTCGAGTATTACATTTGTATAATTATATTTAAAAATAACAGGATTTATAGCGGAATAGAGATATATTTTACATTGATTTTAACTTCCTGAAAACCTTTTGAGTTCCTTAAAAGTAAGAACTCCGTTCACGTTTACGTTCTACCTGGCAGAAACGAGTTGCGTTCGCGTGTCGTTCATGAAAATAATGTGAACGTGAACGCATGAACCTCGTTCTTTCCAAACACTGGTTTTCATTAACCACAAAGCGCGTGTGCCCAGACAGTGTGACAAGGACGAGGACGAAGACATTATCTTTATATATTATATAGGTATGCGTTGAAGTAATACGACGAGATAAACGAATCCAAACAAACCTAAATTCGATGTACTGGAAGTAAATTGGGCAAAATAATTTATTATACTCGTTGGTAATTAACCGAGTACAAGGATTGTGGCACGCCATCTATATGTGGGCGTATATCGTTAGGTAATGTTTAATTTTAAGTTATGTATTATTAATGTATACTATGCATATTAATTTTAAATGAACGAGTATGCGATATAAGTCATATCAAAGACTCGGATCAGCATTATGGAACAGTAAAGCGGTATTTCAATTATAATTATATATTATGCATGTTACTATATTGGGTACGGATTTAAATATAACGACGATTTGCTAGAAATACGTTAATTTAAAATATATATTATTTTATCACCCTCCAATATATAATACTAATGGAACAGCAGTATATATGCGTATTATAAATTTATTATAAATTTATGATTTAGATTTCGAAAAAATAAAGAATATATTGGTTATATTGTAACGTTTCTTTAGTCTTTCGTAGTAAATATATGGCTGGAAAATTATATCGAGCATTTAAGCTAGGCAATTCGGTACAATAAATAGAAAAAATATTTATCTCCGACTTATTTTTCAATATTTATAATGGCATATAATATACCTATACGCATGTATTAGGGATGTAATGGCGAATGATATGAGGAAGGTGGGAGTAAGTGAAGAAGATACGGGAGATAGAGTTAAGTGGAAGTGTAGGACCAGGGTGGCCGACCCCAAATAGTTGGGAGAGAAGGCGAAGGAGAAGAAGAAGATATAATATACCTATACACAATTACAATAAATGAAAAAAATTAATATATTTTTTTTCGCATAAAATGATTTGTTTTTTTATATCAAAATTCATTTTATAAAACAATGAAACAAGATAAAAAAAAAAAAAAAAAATACAAAATTCTGGTAAAAAAAGGGAGAGAGGATTCGATAAAACTAGTGGAAATTTTGCTCGTTGCCAATGTATCATATAATGTCCCACCACGAGGAGGTTTTCCAATGTCCCACCATTGGAGAGGGGAGTCCCATATTTGGATGTCCCTTAAGGCGAGGAGCATATGACTATGTGAAAATAAGCTATCTAGCTGTAACGTGATGGCTGTGGTACCTATAGGCACAAGATAGTGGATATGGACCACTTACCTAGTGGGGGGAGGATCTAAAGTTGGACTAGATCTAGACTACGCTTCTAAGAAATGTACTGACGTTCATGGTTCGGTGCTGGTGGTCCTTTTTGATCTTTAGTATCGCCTAGTGATAAGATATGGTGCGTAGTGAGTTTAGGCCACACAAACCTGGGATTTCTCATGTCAATATATCATAATATGGATAAAAACGTAGAAAATATGGTAATTGTTAATATAAACTTATATAAATTAAAAAAAAAAGCAAATTCGAACCTAAATCTGTCTAACCAATATTCTGACTTTATCATCGTTATTTTTTATCAACAACTATATAGGAATAAAAAAAAACAAAACGGTACAACTGAAATACATTTATACAATTTATAGAGATAAGTTTATTACGTGTAGGTACGCATTTAGTTTATTGTAATTGTATACGATTTATTACCTTATCGCGAGGCGTATTAGTGAAAAATTACTGCTTAAATGTGAAGTTCTAAGTATATTTTTTTTGCAGTACTTATCAAAATAGCAACGACCATTAAATTACTATAAAATCCACTTTTTTTGAATATTGACTTAAATGTATACAATAAAATGCATATTGGTATATAAAATAAAATTGTTCTAGGTGTATGTTAAAATAAATGTAGTTATATACTAGGTAGGTTGTATATGTACTTATTTTCTTTTTATTAATTATTATTAATTAATAATATATAATTAATAATTACTCTAAATAACGCCATTTATTCCTGTTGTATAATATTGTAAAATATACTTCTATGCCAACGCAAAAGGCACCTAACATATGAGGTGGAAACGTTATTGAAGTGTAATATATATTTACCTTTACTAATTACCTATAATAAATTTAATCATTTTATGTATATTTTGACCAATAGAAATTTGGACTGTATATTTTTAATTATATGAAAATTGTTTTGTTATTAATATATGTATTTAATTATTTTATGAACGATTAAGTAAATCATTAAAATATAAGTATATTAACATTTGTCATATTCATAAAATAATTTTATTATTAATTTATTATTTAAGGGATGGAGTTTGTATTAAAAAAAAAATATTAAAATATACTAGGATGGATAATTGGTTCCAGGTATTTGGAGTAAAAAATAAGAATGAGACATACTGGAATAAAAAAAAAGAGTTTTCACTAGTAAACAAAAATAAATATATTTTATAATTTATTTAAACAAATTATACTATATTCTACTTAAAGTGAAATGTTTGAAATGTTGCTTATGAGATTTATTATCTTACCTATGAAAATATTGATATATTTATATACTATATATACTAATATATCTACTCGTAATAATTATATATATATATATATATATGTAATCCAAATAACTATACTAAAAATTGAATTTATTCTACTGATAATATATTAGTATTAATTCTTGATTAAGTAGTGTAATCATCAGTAACTTTTTTTCACTAGATATAATATTATATTTTTGTGTAGTTCTGAATTTTCATTATTGTGCAAGCACAACTGTATATAACCATACATTTATTGTAATTATGAATACTCGTGTTCTAATTAGACGTAGTCGAAAAATAAATAGCGCTATTTTTTTATTGTATTACTCGAAAAATGTAAACGAGGCGTATTACACTGTCTAGTTAGTACACAGTCTGCGTATAGTCATTTTTTTCCACAAATATAATAATAAAATATGAAAACGTTTAAACTCTAATATTTTGCTTTATTGGTCGAAATCCAAAAACAAAAGCCAAATATAAAGCTACGCAATACTGTAAATACAATGAGTAATGTTTTCATTAATTATTTATTATGATAAATATTTCATTTAAACTATTGTTTTGAAAAGTATTTATTAATATATTACCAACAGTGTTATTAATTATATATATACTCGTACATCCATTTTAAAAATTTGTGTATGATTTTAGGCAATGTATAAATATATTTAACAATATAAATAAATATATACATTGTATTAAAGTTAAAATTATTTTTTCAGAGATCATCATAATATTTTAATGTTATACTTATTTGAAATATTTAATGAAAAATAATATGCATAAGTACCTACATATATAGTAATTATAGAGGAATAAAACTTATGAAAAACAGTAAGATGATTCGAGAAAAATATGATACACAAGAGAGTAAGAAGTGAGAAATTCGTTACAAGAAATTAGTTTTGGGACCAGGATGTCAAAATGTATTGTAGTCAATATATTGTATAAGGCATATATAAGTTATTTATTGATCTAGAGGAGGTGTATGACCACGTTTCTAAAGAGATGTAAAATGATTTCCCAAAGTGTATGTAAATGTAATAGAAGATTTGAATGAAAGAGTTAGTATAAGAACCTATGTCCATATTTATTTTTCATGGTGATGGATGAATTTATACACAGAATGAAGGGACATTATGGTACATGATATTTGTAGATGATTCAGTGCTAATTTTCGAGTTCTATAGGAAATATACGGTGGATATTAATAGTGCGTAGAAAAATACTAAGGATTATGGATTATAAAATAGTAAAACTAAATATATAGAATTTGATTTTGGAGTGAAGAAATATGAATTCAATAGGAAAAAGAAAATAATATAGAAGAAACAGTGGGTTATGTTGGAATGTTCAAGTATTTAGAATCTGTTTTACAGAATGTCAGTAGCTTTTAGAAGGGTATGAAATGCAGGATTAAGTGTTGTTGGATGAAGTTTAGAGAAGTGTCACACACATTATGTGATAAAAATACTATGCTCAGAGATAAATTTTACAAGGGAGACTAAAGAAGACAGAATACAAGATCTAGTATACATGGGATAGTATAAAAGTGATTTCGATAGTAGACAACATTTCGTAACAATATATTGATATAGCTCGGGAATAATTTACGGGAGATAAGTCAGGGACAGTAAAATTAGCAAGATAAATGCATGTAGAAGAAATGGGGAGAAGAGGAATACTGAAAAAGAGGTGGTTGTATTAAGTGAAGAGAATGCAGAAGATCGAGTTGAACCTGTCGAGAATTATGGTGACCGTTATGTCGACAAATAGTTGACGGGAAGAAAAAAAGAGGACGGGAAAGAGAAAAAGAGAATTGTAGTAATAATTATTATTGTAGTATTATTTTTACTATTGTATCGAGAGAAGGAATAAAGGTACTTACATTTTAGGTATATATTATGTCGTAATATATACATATTTTGTTTATTATGTACATTTTTGAATTGTTCAATAGAATTTGGTCGTATAACTTAAAAGTTCATCAAAATAACGTATCTTATATTTGTACTATAACAAGATTATTAAAAAATTCTTACCTTAATATTTTCTTGAAATACCAATTGAAGTTGAATATCAACTCGTTGCTTTAGAGCGGAACGTTTTTGAAATTGATGTGCAACTGAAGAAAATAGTTGCATTGTTATCATTAGGAATAAATGATAAAGGACAAAGTGGTAGGCGAGATTATTTGTCATATGTTAATTGCCAAAATCACTAAATTAAAAGCGTTATAACAGCAAATATGTATGTATAATAATATGATATTATGTATATTAGTAAATAATATAAAATATTATAATATATAGGGCGTTTCAGTTAATACGCAGTTTTTAAAAATACAATAACTCAATAAAAAACTGAATTTTTTAATTTTTTTACAACATTTGTATGTTATTTTGATTTAATAATGAAAAACATTATCTATTAAGTTTCCATTTCCACTTTCTCTGCAAGCGATAATGTAATCATTGAAAGTCACAATGACTTTTTTGCACAAACTCTCTGTCGAGTTCACCGTCGAATTTCTCTTTGAAGTTCTTCAATGGTTCGTGTGTTCTCGTAAGCTTGAGATTTCATGTATTCTCATAAAAATAAGTCATATACGGCAAGATCATATGATCTTGGAGGTCACTCCTGGTCCCCGCCGAGCGATATTAGTGGATCGGGGAATTTCTTACGAAACAAGGTGTTTGTTTATCGGGAGGTGTTGCAGGTAGTCCCATCTTACTGAAACCATATTTCTCGAGATAAATTCCTTCAAACTCGAGTTCTTCCAAAGCAAGCCGTAAAAAGTTAGTGATAATGTCACTAAGACACTTTTTACTTTTGAGTTTCTCATCTCTAATATTTTTTAACTATAGTTGGTAGAAAAATACATTTATTTAATTCAGACGGTAATAAAATAAATGTATGATAAATATTATAGTAAATGTCATATTTTCAAGTTTCTGAAAGTACAGAAATAATTAGTTATTAAAAAAAAAAGTCTACAGAATACCTGTATGTTTCTTACAATTAAATGATTATTATTTTTTTGATAAATACATTTTAAAGCAAGGAACGTACTTAAAATTCTTAAAAAATAAAATTTCAAGGTATATTAATATTGAAAAAATCCTAAAAATACTTTTAGTTTTTAGTTTTTTTTGTTGCGATAATTGAAATGAAAACTTGAAATTTACCAAACAAAATCGCAACTATAAGGCATATATATTATGCCCTTAAATATCGAAATTCTCCTAAAAATATTGAAACAGAAAAAATAGTTTGCTTAGCATTTTAAAACAGTGGGGAGGGATATTTTCCCAAAAATTGAGAAATTGCTATAAAAAAAAAGTTCATTTGTGTAAATTCGTCTAGGTATGAATACAAAACAAAATTGCTGTTTTGCTCCGCGTTCATTTATACATTATACTATATCGAGTAAAATCAATCTAAAATTAAAGAATTTCATTATATAAAATATTATTATATTACATTATAAAAAAAGGGAACAAGTCTGATTTACCACCCCAGTCACGAATTTCAATTTTTTTTAATCGATAGTAATTTAAATACCGATTGCAAATATGCAAAATAAAATTGCCGAAACAAATGGTTAAAAATGTACCTATAGCAATTTTAAATAATAATTATACTATAAAAAAACCACATATTTTACGTTGTGATGTCGGACAAAAAGTGTAGTTTTTTTTTTTAAATAAAACTGCCAAACTTTTTTTTTTCGTTTTAAAGTAACAACTTAAAATCAAGGTAGGTATTTTAGAGAAAATAGCTTTTGTTTTTTACGAACATTTTTCTTCCATAGTGTATCTGTTTATAACTGTGGAGTAGACCACAATCGTGCTCCCGGAGATGGGGATCGCCCACAGACGGCGAGGTCCAGAGGACGGGTGTTTTCCTATTTTGTTACCCGACTGTATTTTAGTTACCTAGTTAGTGTTTTACATTTTCGTTGTGATTTATTTAAATCTAATTTATTATTTGTAATTGTCCGTCCGATACCACCGGATCGATAGCCCAGTTTGTTTTGGTTTTTATATATATGTTCGTCACGGAGTGATGTTTGCTCTCTTCGACTCTTTAGGTACACATTTTGTTTTAATTTGTTTTGTTGGAGTTTTACGCCAGACGAGCTTTCTCCACAAATGACTTTAATAAAACATACCATTCCTATTAATAAAAACTAACGTTCTTATTAATTTACATTATCTATTCAAAATTCATCATTTTACATATAAAAGTCCACGGTGCTCCGGCTGTAAGGTCTCGGCTCGTGGTTGACGATCCTTCCGTACTACACGGGTTCGTCACATAACGCTCGTGAAAAGGGCCCATGAGATTTGCGAGACGTTACAACTTGTTAAATATTCAAATTGTTTATGAAAATTAAAAATCCATAATCTATAAGATATCTATAATATTATTATAAATAAAAACCTATTTAACTCAAAATGTTTTAATTTATTAAATCAAAGGAATAAATCTACTAAGATTGGAGTATGCACTGAAGTATTCACGTATATAGCATAAAAAAAATAAAAAAATCATGGGCGGAATCATGTAGTCGCATCGGCAGTAACTGTATGACAGTGTATGGATGAAGGTGTTCCCTTCAGTTTGGAAAAATGGTTCTATTACTCCGGTTTTTAAATCCGGTGATCTATCCCTTGTTTCTAATAATTACCGTCTTATTTTCATTTCTCCTCATATTGCAAAATTATTTGAATATAGATTGTACATAACTCCGTTGGACCTAGCCTTTTTTTCTTATCCCTTTTATTCTTATTCCTCAGCAACAGGGTTTTCGTCCCGGGAAACAAACCATTTATTTTAGTGTATTTTTATTATTCTCATTTTTTTTTTGATTGTTTTAATAAGGGTCAGCAGATGGATGTAATTCTTACAGATTTATCTAAAGCCTTTGCTACTGTAGATCATAATAACTTACTTGTAAATGAACTTGATCTTATTGGAGTTGGTGATCCTCTATTGTTATTGTTTTGATTTTATCTTACTGGACGAAAGCTGTTTGTTAAATTAAACGGTGTCTCATCTAACTTAGTTGATGTTACTTCTGGGGTACCACAAGGTAGTCATTTGAGTCCTCTCTTGTTTTGCCTTTTCGTTAACTCCATCTCCAGTTATATTAAGAAAGCTCAATTTCTCCTTTTTGCCGATGATATTAAAATATTTTTAAGAATTGAATCCCAAGCTGATTGCCTCCTTTTACAAAAAGAACTTATTCAATTTAGTCAATGGGTCTTCCATATAGTTCTCTCTCTTAATCTTAGAAAATGTAGTGTAATCTCTTTTTCTAGATCAAGAAATCCTATTCTTAAACCTTACCAAATTTTTAAATTTGTGGCTCACAGTTACAGCGTGTTTCTCTTGTTAAAGATCTTGGGATTTACTATTCCTTTAATCTCTCCTTTAAACATTATATTGATTTTACTGTTAAAGCCCTTAAGGTCTTAGACTTTATAAAGCGTACCACTAAGCACTTTAGATCTGTTTATAGTTTTCGTTCTCTTTACTTTGCTTATGTTCGATCCATATTTGAATATGAGGTTGTAGTTTGGTATCCCTATATTGCTCAGGATCAATTGCGTCTTAAGCGTGTTTAAAATAAATTTTTATCTTTCATCACTTACATACTTCTTAAAATCCCCCTCCCCCCTTAATCATGGTTATTCGCATATTTGCTCTATTTTAAAATTACCTTTTTTAGTTGACTGTTGTAATCACATGGATTGTGTATTTATTAATTCCCTTCTGAATAATTCCCTTATTAACTAACTCTCCTGACCGTTTTTCGTGTCTCTTTTAGAGTTTCCTCTCACAGCACAAGTAATCTCACTCTTTTATATTCCTTCTCATACCATCTCCTGTAAAATCAATTATCCTATGCATAGAACGCTAAGAGCAGCTACTGAAATCTAGTTAAGTATGCAAATTGTTATGTTTTAAGTTTATATTGTTTTGTTATTCATTGTTTTATTTTTGCTATTATTATTTTCTATATAATATATTTAATCTTGTAATTGCCGTTTGGCGTTGATATAAAAATAAATACAACCACAGAGCGCGTGATTATTAAAAACAACTTAAACGACCAATATTGCAGAGCAGATAATAGGAATAATAAAGGTCGAGGAGCAACGAATATAGGATATAAAGGCCGTTAAAGGCATCGACTACATCCTACGACGTTACCAAAACAGCAGATCGAAGAAATCGAGGACAGATACAAATGAAAATGGAAAAAAGAAATCGACACAGCCATACAGACCATGCTACATCACAAGGCGATATATACTGGCAGATTTGACGACGACCGATACCCCATTTCCGATTTCTCTTTTTCTTATAAGCCAATAAGAGATTTGAAATCGGAAATATCTTACCGTAGTAGTGCTGTGACCATATGCTTTATAATGGCGGTGTATCAGTCGAACTACATTTCCACCTGCCTTACTTCCCACTGACCGCTACTTTTCCAAGTTATGTCAGTTTCCTCCTAAAGGTCACTGCTTTTACAAGTTAAACCTATCTTCCTCTCTGACCGCTACTTTTACAAGTAATGTCAATTCTTCTTTCCTAATCCTTATTCAAGACCACACGGCGGAGATCAAGGACCAGTGGACCCGTCAGCAGCTGCGGCCAACAGTGGGCGTCCCGGACCTCTTCGTCAACCGGTCGCCAGATCCCAGTTTCCAGGCCACCCAGATCCGTTGTCGTGGGCGGTTAGAGGCGAGCTCCCCGGACACACTCGACCCGTCTACCGGACCCGAGTGACCTGCTGTTCCGGCCATTGGGAATCAACTACCGAGTCGGACGATCCTACAACCGCCGTACCCAGCACACCTATACGTCCAGCGTGGGACCAGAGTGAACCAAGGAACAACATCGACCACCATCAGCGGGACATTCTACCGGACCGTACTACACCGGTTTTCCGGGATCTTCGGGTTGAACACACCGCGGGCCTTATCAGGCCACGCCGAACCGCAGAGGGGACCACCGTCGACCAATAGCTGACCGGAACCAATTCTTCTTCACGCCGACGGCGTTCGGATCACGCTGTCCCGACACGAGGACCGGAGCCATACGGTATCGGCGCTACACACAGCGGCACGGCACACTGTCCAATACGGAACTATATTCCTATATGTATACATCCATATTTACGATAACATTTAATTCATACTTATTTAATGAGTATCTCGTGATCCCCACCGAAGATCACGCATTTCCCGACACCTGTCGGAAGATAACCCGACCCGGGTGATAGGATTGGGGAACCCGCTTTTCCAAGTAGGGTTGTTAGGGAACGTCCCCCTCCCGGACGTGGGGCTCTAGGAGTCAATCTGTGTATCTCCTCCCGGCGAACCCCCGCCTCATTTCGTAAATATTGTATAATAAACCATCTATAGATATATTAATATAAACATTGTATGTATATACGTTCATAATAAAAAACTTTAGTAACAATCGTTTGATCTAATAAATTACGAGGCAGACCGGAATAAAAACGGACTGTTTCAACTCCCAGGTAGCAAATAAAATTTTTCTTGCTGGTGGCGTCTAGTCTCTGGGTCAAGCCGGCCATAATTACCAAACGCGTCTAATTTTTAGGCATGCTTTTCTTAGCTACCAAAAACACATCTTCATCCCTCTAAAATGTATAGGTGCAAACCTGAGCATGTTAGAGTTTGAGAAATAAGAGGATGTAAAACTGTTAATTTTAAATATATATGCACACACGCACGAATATACATATAGTATATATAATATAATATATAACACATAAATATATAAATAAATCAAATACTTACAGTGTGTATGGAAACGCTAATTAAAAACACTCAATATCTTTGTACAGAGCCATGCAATTTGAATTTTTATTTTTAGTTAATTGTTATACGTATTATAGTAATACACACTTTTACGCACTCAACATTTTTTTACTGTTGATTAGATATGCGCATGTGCAATATAACTTTTTTTTTTCTTAAATGGCAACACCCTCTTTTGACCATCAATTTTTTTTTTTTCATATTTTTTAATGAATTGTAATGGTTAAACCACTTTTTCAAAAGTCCAAAATTAGCTGATATATCGCAATTTAAAGTTATTCGATACCTATTTAATATGTTCATACATTATATTTCATACTATTTTACACAATACTTACTAAAATTGTAATAGAAACTTAAATAAACTTGGGTTTTATTATTTTCTACCATTTATTGTATTTTATAAGACAATATGCAAGCCTCCAAATACGTTTAGGAAGCGTTGTCCGTCTTCGGTGGCTAAGCCGAAAGATTAAAATGTCCGATAAATACAATTAATGGTAGAGAATAATAAAATCCAAGATATAGTAAAAGTATATACCAATGTATTATAAATGATAAGATAACAAAAAAAAAGTACTGTCAAAAAATTATATATTATGTTCTATTCAAAATTCAATAATTTGATTTATAATCCGGATATCGAGTTTAGAATATGGGATAATCAATAATTTTAAGTAAATAGTACATTTTTATAAATAGTTTTCGATGGGTGACATGTACCAATAATTATCACAATATATAGTCAATGGTATTATATGGGGATCTTACGCCCATTAATAATGTACATTCATACTTTATAATATTTTTGTTTCATAACCTTTTTTTTTTTACCATCGAATAAATTTTTATATATTTTTCCATCTGTGTAAGATATTGACGTTCTATTTTTCATAAGAATTTAGACACTGCATACTCGTATATTAAATTATATTTTGATCAAAATTAAAAAAAAATCGTATACCTATTTATTTTTGGGTAGTTGCATATTTTTAAAAAATATTTCTTTAGCAATCTCAAAAATCTTCAATCTTCAAAAATATGACACACTATGTGTCACAATACATTTACTGTGTGACGTTTATGTCAACTAAGGGAAAATACGCACTGTAAATAAATATTCATTTGAGTCATTTATATGTATTTAATTATAGGGCTTTGTATCTATATAAATTATATGGGTTACGGGTTTTTAAATAATGAGTGGTACATCAATTCTGTTGAAGGCTTGATGGTTAATAATATCGTATGATTATGTAAATTACTACTATCGTATTCACCCATTCTTACAATTATTCAATTTCTTTGCTTTGTATCTTCTTTTAAAATTTTATATTTGAAACCTTCATTACATTGTCTTTAATTTTATTTATATTTTGACAATGATTTGTTAATAAATAATTATGTCTTATCGTATTTACCGACGTTTAAGTATGATCAATATGACCTAATTTAATGTAACCAGACACTAATTTTAAATGTCGAAAATCATTGGTGTATGACCACATAATAATAGTATGATTTCGGCAACGTTCATTTCAAATTTTTGTGTAGGTATGTTGTCATACTGCATTGTTGACAGTTAACATTCACTAACTACAGTCATAAACGATAAATCAATATCATATAGGTATATAATGTGTTAATATGTGGTGTTAATTTATTTTTGTGATAATTGAATACTGTTTAAAAAATTTAATAAAATAGTTAAATTCTATTAAGATTAATTTTCATTATTCATATTTTATTGTTCAGATAGTCATATCATAGTAAAATATTTCAAATATTTGCAAAAAAATATTACGAATTCATCACTACAATATTTTTAATTTGTTTTATATATATTTATATAATAATCTATAGGTAAGCTAATTTTAATTAAATTTATTATATATATATATATACCTAATAATCTATAATTAATGTATATTTTACATATATTGATTGAACTATTTAATCATTTTCATCTTAACTGAGAAATAGATACGATTTTATTCATTTAAAAAATATTACGCATTTTATAATGTTATAAATACTAGTCTTGAATTTCATAAATGTTGATTAATCAATTTGTCATATTATTTTACTTTTAATCTAATTTTAATTTGAGAATATCCTTTTTTTATAACTATAAAATGTAGAAATTCATTATTTCAAAAATATTTATATTTGTTTATAAATTAATTGGGGCATCTAGGTTTTAGTAAAAACTTTAATATTACTAAATACTAGGTACTTTTTATTAATATATAATTATTATTTTTATTATATAGTACTTGTATAGTCATGTACCACAGTATTAATGCAGTACAAAATAATATTTAACATCTAAAATTAATTATATTAAAATAGTACAAAAAACAAAAATGTTAAGGCGAAGCGTTTTATTTTAATATTTCTACAGGGAAAATAATATTTGATCAGTTGGCCAATATTATCCTTTTTAGTTTTTTTTTTTTAAAAATATATTATATATTTATTCTAATAATGATGGTATGTTAGGAATTTGAAGTTATGGAATCTAGGGAAATAACTGTTATTAAAATAAATTGTACCTATGCGATACCCGTAGAGTAACGTAAAATATTAAAAATCAATAATAATAATAATAATAATATTTGATTGAAATTTTAAAAACTCATATATTTTATATAATATTATATAGTAACGTATTATTTAATTTATACAGACTGTGTTTAATTTTCATCTAACATTATCAATATAATATTTTTACTTAAATTAAATATATTTATAATAATAATAATAGTAATAATAATAATAATAATAATAATAGTAATATTGATAATAATAATAATAATAATAATAATAATAATAATAATGTAATATATAGGATTGGGTTTATACGATTTATATAATACAAATATAAATATACAGAGTGAATAAAAATACAACAATTACAATATTATAAAACATGGCGTATACTTATGCGATGTATTCGTTCTGTATCAATCAGATTGATTGATATAATATGACTTTCGTCCTCATGTGTCATATTTTCCCCTTTCGTATATACGATTTGAGTTAACAATGTACATAACATTACAGTAAATGAATTATAATAATATATAAGTAACATCGTAGATGTTTGGAATACGGTGCACGCTCGAGGGATATTACTAATCATGACGTCAACTGAATCGAAACAATATCCATGCAAATGTGATGATTACCCATAATGAATGTAGCCTGCCACACCGATTGCTGCCGCCATGTTGCATTGCGGCCGGAGTTTCTCCTATAAACACAAAACGTAAATACCTATAATATAAACACATCATGTTACCCGTGGTGTATAGCCCAGACATTTAGTAATTTGTGTGAAGGGGCAGCTTTTCGAAACGGAAAAATATAAATAACCGGCGTAAATTGGAATTACAATATTATTTTTTTGCCAAACTGTTACCAATATATTTATTTAACAATTAAAATCAAAAAAAATTAAAACAAAAAAAAATTTTGAAAAATGAACTCCGAGAACATGCGAAATTCCCGTTTAATTTTCGCATTTTTTAGTTAATTTATACACAAACTAGAATTCCATAACAGTCACGGGCACCTGGGAAAAAAGTTGAAAAGTCAATATGAAAAACCATACAAGAAATGTTACCAAGAATAATATGATAATCATCAAATTCGAATGGAATGAATCAATTTTAGCTGTCCTATTTGATTTTATAATTCGTTTAATAATATTGTAAAATAATGCATGACGTATTTCATCTATAGAAAAAGTTCAAACACGATTGTCTTCAACTGTTCTAGAAAACTCATGTATACAAATAAATCTAATATTGCCAATTGTACGAATATTACAGATTAGGAATATTATATTTTTTATTTTATAATCGGTACGTACAACAATAATTTATAGGTAAATACTGTAAAGTTTTTCCAGTCGCCGTCAGTCCGAACACTAGAGAGCCTAGATAATAAGAGAGTGGCCAACTCAGTGATAAGCCGCTATTTTTTGTACAATAAAATTTTACGGAAATGTTGCCAGAAGTTGGGCACTAAAAAATTCCATTAAAATAATGCAGGCAAAAATCATTACCATAGCTCTAGGATAAGAAATTACAGTTAAATACATTTAAAACACATTTAATATGCCCATGTTTACTGCGATTCGTGCATCCAAACGCACAACATGAAGGCATTCTAAAAAAGTGTATTGAATATAATAAAATACACGTAAGTAATATTACAATATAATACAAATTTATTGCCTGATCACTTATGAATAATATATAAGAGAAATTGTATATTTTATTTCAAAAACACCAGAAAAACGTAAAAATCGTATGTTTATGTACGTTATTTTAATGACGTTCGGACGAATAATGGCGTCCATAACAACTGATAACAGTAGACCAATAGAAAATCATCACCTAGTTGGACACTCTCTTTATTATCTAGGCTCTACAGTCCGAACCATATAGATAGTTGACTCTATTTTTCACATGCCTTAACGAGTACTCGTTTATTTTTCGTAGTAATTCTTTATTAAAAAAAAAAAAAAAAATTACTTGAAAAGAACCGAAAAATGATTTTTTTATAATATAGGCACCAGCTACTAGTTGTAATTGCCTGGAAGGTCTATATAGGTATCCAAAAACTCTCAAGAATATTAATGAAAACTAACACTTCGTTGTAGGACCAAAACCTACTTTACTTTGTTCAGAATTAAAAATTTCAAACACAGTTTGAATTGATTACAGTTGTAATTTGTAGTATCATACATCAATGTTCGTCTCGAATGCATAAATTACCTCACTGTTTATTGCGTACAGTTCGGTACACAGTAGTTATTCCGTTATTCGACGGGAGGTCTGCCAAAGTTACGACAAATGGGTAAAAGTTTTTCCTAAACATTTTTTTTATTTTGTGCAATATAATTAATATTAGTTTTGGATTCCGGCCGGATACGGATGCACGAGCTATTTAAAAAAATATATTCCGCTTGCGCTGTCCTTAATGTAGTATTATTATTACCTATTCTTTGAACTGCCTATACAAACAAATCAAACGTCGAATAACAATATTATTATTTTATCATTCTCGTGTCTGGAATCTACAATTATTAAATATTATATTACGCATCAATCAAAAAAAAAAGAGCTTGATATTTAAAATAAATATAAAAATCACTAAGCCTTACTGATGTTTATGTAATTAATTGTAATTAAAACAAATATTTTTATCACAATATTTAACTAACAAACATTAGAAAAGTTTTATCAATGAAAATGGGAATGATTATGGATGATTGTATTTAAGTATTGTAATTTTTAGATTTTTTTTTGTTTCGATCCTGGTTTTCAAATATTTGGTTTCTACTTCCCGTGAATACCCATATTAATGGCTACAAAAAATAAACATTTTTTGTAGATGTTTTTATATAATGATCGTTCATGATAACCCAAGAATTTTTAATAATATTTCTATATGAATTAAAGAACCTGTTATGTGTTAGTTATTCTATATTATGATAAATTTACTGCTGATTGTCCATAGATCGAATGTAAAAATAATCTAAACTATACAATTTGTGCAATTTTCGCAGTATAATTTTAATTTTCCACAAACGTTGCTCCAAATAGCAATTTTAATTTATTTTTATTTTAAAATATACTTAGTACCTATGTAATAATGACATTCAAATAAACAAAAAGTCCTTTTTTCATGATCGAAAAACATAATATTAAATATTTTTCAAGAATTTGATTTATACAATAATATTGATAGGTCTTATAGTCTTATAGATATCTAAATATACATAGAAATAAAATAGTTATTAGGAAACATGTCTCGACTAGTAATAATTTATTGAAACACCATATAGGAACAATATGGATTTTTTCATCATTTATTTAGTTCTTCATCTTAAATATGTTAAATTTAATGTTATAACATTGGTAAGGTTTAATATTAGGAAGAGTGAATAATTTTCAAGATTATTCTAATCATCTTTACTGAAAACAATTTGAGTTGAAAAAGTCCGATATTTATTCGTTTTAAAATAAGAATTTTGGTTCTTTGAAAATAGTTAATATACATTTCAGTTTCTGATTATTTTAGTGTGTTTATGTCCAGTGTATTTGATGAATGCTAAAATTAGTATGACTAGATATAAAATAATTATTACAAATTTTTAGTTTATGTATTATCATCTAGTGTGTTAAAAGCGTTTATATCATTTAGATCTAAATTATATCTCTAGACTTTATATTATTATAGTCTAAATATTTAATAAAATTATGTTGAACTGTTGAAACGAAGAGTAACCAGTAAAGCAAGACCAATACCAATACTTTGGTTGCATTGATCTTGATTTTGTTCTTGTTAACTCAGTATTAGTGTTAGTCTTGGTCGTCTTGACACAATCTCAGTATAAGTTTTGGTCTTGTTGACTTAGTAGAAGTCAGTTTTGGTGTCGGTCTTGTTGATTTAGTCTTGGTATTGCATATAACAATCTTGCAGTCTTAATTTAATTTTTTTTTTTACCAAATTTATAAATTAGAATAGATTCAAAATCTATTGCATTTATATTATTTAACTATTTAACTAATACTTTTTTATTTCAAAAAGGTAATCGATTTTATTAGTCCACGGTATTTATCAGGACGAATAAAAATAGTATAGGTATCTATGTAGTTGGTTCTTTTAGATAACATCAAACTTTAGTGATACTTGGGAAACAATCGGAAGCCTCTTTACCCTTATTTCCCATAATATTCCCCGGAAATATTACAATAGGATATTGTTGATTGCTTTACGAAAACTATAATTTGTATATAACACAGTAAATAGAGTGTATATCAAGAATAAATTATTATAATGAAAATTCTATAATGTATAATATAGCTATCAAACTAGTCCAAGTGCAACTTATTTTAAGTGTGACTTCTCATAATTGAACCTCCTTTAAGTGAAACTCGTATATTACATAGGGATTTGTAATAGTCAGTAATTAATAAGGTTAAAAAATTTAAAAATATACCTTATAATTTAAACTGATTTTGCATTGCATTTGTGTACTATATCGCGGGATTCATAATAATAGTCAACTATTATGAAAATTCCGCCTACGGTGAAAAATGGCATTTGCTTTCTACATTTAGTCATCCAATCACTAACATTTTTCCGACGAATAGATGGATAAAGTCGATAATCTGAGAATTTTCCAGTCGGAATATTATTGTTCTCGGGTTTATTTATGAAATCTAACATCGCTTCGTTCGGTTATCGCCCAAGTGTACCGATTTTCATATAATATAAAATCTATTGAAATTGTAAAAATATCACAGAAGACCATCGATTTAAATACATTAAATATATATTTATATATTCATTTTATAGCAAGTACTATATACCTACTATGTAGTATATATATACCTACTCTATGAACTAGTCAGTCGGACTTACGTCATTTTTATTTTTCAATGGTCCTAGATGGTCCTGATTAAAACACATTTATTATGTGTTACGATCTAGCTTTTTCATTGTTCTATGTCTGTTATTTTTGGATTAGATTTCATGCTAGAATTAAGTTTAAATTAGAATATCAAGAAAATTTAACAGCACTGAAAATTTGCTTATTCGGAGAAAACCACAAGTCCTGACATATAATGTCAAATGCGTTACTAGAATATAATTTATAACTTTTAAATGGTGTTGGAAGGATAGTTTTGTTAATTTTTTTCCAACTGACATCTCCCGTAAAATACTCAAAGTTGAGTAGTTGTAAAAGATATTAAATACGATTTACAAAAATTGTGTAAAATGTATAATCTTAATCATACATATCAAGTATAATAATTGCCATATTACTTAGGACATTTTCGATGAAATATATGAAGAAGTCAGAGCACAAATAAAGAAATTAAAGCTTTAAAAATGTATGTATTAAATGTAAAAAATTTAAAATATTTATGTAGAAATGTTATTAAATTACATTTAAATCACAAAGTATTACTTATCGCGTAATACAATCTTTTTTATAATAGTTTTTTCAATGAAAATTAAAATATATAGTCAAAAAGAAAAATGCATGTAGTACCTATCTTTAAATCAAAGAAAAAAAATAAACGGTATAAATATATCTAATAGATTAGATACGTATTTAAGATACTGATAATATTTTTTTACATGATAGCGGGTTTATAACAGTAAAAACTAAAACTGAAAATATAAAACAGATGAGTGTAATCAAAAGAGCACGTATAATAAATGGAAAGTTGTTAACAATTGTCTTGTATTTTGGTATCTGCCGTCATTTTAATCAATACATGGGTTACCTTCAAAAATATACGTTTTGCACAAAATATTGAAGTTGATTTTGATGACGATGATAATTCGACTTTATATTGGTCAATGTGGAAGAATATGTATACACACCTAACCAAACAAATGGTTTAAGATTAAAACGGTAAAAACATGTTTATTATGTAGACAAATATTTTCACTTTTATAGTACTATTTAGATATTAGGTGAAGTTAAAAATAATGGCGTATTTTAGACAATTTTCCGGTCAAGTAGGCCATGGAAGCAGTTTTGCTCATGGGTTAGAATACTGGTGGATATTATGTTTAATTTAGAAGCAATTTCATCTAATGAAATAATGTATAAAATGTTTTTGAAAAATGTATAACGTAATGTACAGATATTATAATAGTAAAATTCATACTCTGTGAAAATTTATAATTTTTAACTCATAAATATTTCCAAATTACAAGAAAGTAACTCTTTCTTTTGCCTTTTTGGTTTAGTTTTTCTTCAAATGTTTATTAAAAAAGTAGAAAATAACCTCTTAAAAGTACCATACTAATGACATTTACTACTGAGAAATAGGTAATTACATCTTACACATGTAACAATTGGATTGTGCAAGGGTGTAGTAAATTGTGCTTTTGCTGCATTTAAAATATATTCTCGATTTGTATGTAATGAATGTATTTTTTAAAAATGTTTAAATGTTCTTTTAATAATTTTATCGAAAAAATCACAGTATTTAATTTTTTTTCATCAAAAATCTTCAAAAAACATTGACAAAATTTAGACGAATTCATGATTTTAGATTCTGAGCGTAGCAAGGAAGCTTATGGTTTTACAATGTTTATTTTTTTTTTAATTTTTAATTTTTTTTTTTTCCTGTAAACACATTTTCTACCGGAACGAGTGCTCCGATCTTTACACTCATACCCGGTTTCCGGTAGCAAATTGCATCTAGTTGGTACTTTTAAGAGGTCATTTTTCAATTTTCATAATAGTTTTTTAATGCGTAAACAAAAACTACTAAAAAATTACGAAAAATACGATTTTGTAAAATCGAGAATTTTAATTTCGTCGTAATTTCGAAAATAATGACTTTATAATCTTGAAATTTTTACCGAATATTTAATTTAGTAATATA
>JAIPRL010002148.1:0-29984 GCA_025469235.1 Pemphigus obesinymphae | reverse complement strand
TACTACACCGAAGCTACGCTCAGAATCGTTTTATTGAATGCAATGATTTATCATTGCTTTCAAATGCAATACATCCACCAAGAGTATCCTGCCCAGTAGCGAAGTGCATCCACCCATACTGACACCCAACGAGCGAAGTGCTTCCACCCCCTACTGACCGGCTTTTTTTAAGTGTTATAGTTAATTTTTTAATTGTTTTTTTAATTTTATATAGATGCATTTTTGCTCAGTTTCCCAGAAAGTGTATATTTTGAATCATGTTTTAATAAAAAAATAGCTAAAATATATGATTTTATAATTATAAGGGATATACAAAATATTAAAATAAACAGTTTTATTTAGATATTTGTATTAAAAGAAGATCAAAATAAATCTGAAAATCTAAAATTTCTAAGTCGGTAGGTGTCCAGATTGTGGAGGACACTTCCCGAAATTATTTTGCAAATTATATTAGAATTAAATATTATTCCTGATTAAATAACATTTAAATGCATTTTTAAAATCCACATCCAGTATGAAAGCAAATATAAATAAGTTAACGAAGTAACATAAAAAATCGCATTATTATTATTATTATTATTATATAAGAGTACTAATTATAATTATAATAATTCATACACCAAGAAATAAGAAAGTTATAAATTTGATTAAATAATATAATATTAATATAATTTTATGAATTTTAAATTATTAAGATTGAATGTATGAACGTAAATGTAAAAATAAGATTTTTTTTCTAAAAAAATATTCTTTGTTATCATGTTTTGATGATTTTGAATTATTAAGTATGACATTTTGACGTTAAATTTCTTGTTAATATTTTAAACGTGATATTTTAAAGTATAAATTATAAATTTTTCAATAAAAATTTAAATTATATTTTAGAGAAAAAAGCATTTTATAATTACCTTTTAGAACTCTTTTATTTTTAATCCACATAAGGCTCTGACCTAACTTAAACTTAGTTACAAAAAAATAAGTAATTGAACAACTCTCATATACGTATAAGGTCTAAACAGATGTAGTTTATGTAATGAAATTCAAAATACGTATATAGAATATGAATATTATATAATTATACAAACCATTTAAGACGTGCACTGTAACTGATGTACTTGCTATATCAGTTAGCGAACATGTATACTTTCCCGAGTCAGAAGTTTGTGCGTTGGCTACAAATAGCCTGCTCTTTGCACCATTCGTCAATATGTCCGTTTTCACGCTGAAAAAAATGTAATACAATTAAAAGTTTTTATGCATTTATTACTCACTAATATACGAAAGTCAAGAGTATACGTGAAAAAATAATATGCAACATATTAATACTGTCATGTATTTTATAAACTGAAATAATTGAATAGAAATAACAAGGTATAATAGATATCTAAACAACTTTTTTCAACATTTTTACTACCGTTGCGATACGGAGAATGTACCTATTGAATTTATAATACAGTTTTTTGTTGTTGATGGGAGAAATAAAAGGAGTTAAGGAAGAGTTTTAGAGTAAAGAACTTTTTTAATAGTATATTTGTTCTAGTTAACACTTTAAACAAATCATTTTTTAGTTTTCTCAGTACTTTTTTTAAGCGTAATAGAACACTACATTTTATAACAGGAATATCCTATAAACGCAGGTAAATTAACAAATTAACAAATGAAGTTTTCATGGTTACCTTCTTATTTATTTAATCAAGCAGGTCGATCGACCGACAAGCCAAGCTAAAAAAAAAATACTGATCGACCAGATGCTTTTTATACTCTGCACAACTAAACGGGATTAAACGGCGTTGGTGACGGGCGGAAAAATAATATGTCTGCGGATATTTTTATTAATTTTAGTGTATATACTAACTGCTGTAAAATGAGACAAGAAAGAACATTTTTCCGAAGTTCTAACACTGCAAAAGTAGACGATTTGACGTACTTCAAAAATAATTCATCTTCTCCGTATTCATTTGCATAAATGTATTTCTATCTGCTAATTGATTTAATGGCGTAGGAGAGTAGGCAGAGGGGGGCCGTTTTCTCCCCAGGTATAAAAAAGTTATAATTTTATCCCCTCGGATAAAATAAACAATCATAATCAATGTAAACTTGTTTAATTAATTTGTAACATATAATAGTATATAATACTCAAAGGTTACATTTTTGTAATCTATTAATTTTTTATCATTATCCTATAATATATATTTGAATTATTAATTTTTTGTCTGTCATGCTGTATTCATATTTTGGACTTACTTATAGCACTCTGTATATTAATAAATATAATATTAGTATAAGAACTAAAAAGTGTTATCTCTAAATAATTCTATAAATCATACAATTTTATGATAATAAAATAATAATAAATATAATATAATAGAATAACAAAATTCTCGTGTATTTTAACAACATCGAAAAATAAACAAGTATATTTATGTACTTATTTATATATTCGTAACCTATACGAATTTTTAATTGCCACATCAGAGTCAGTGGTCAGTCGTGGATTTTGTTTACTTCCGACGAAAATATGAAGAAGTACGCGTTATTTTCATTTTACACTTAATTTATTTAAAAAAAAAATATATGATAAATATATGAAAAATATAAAATATATTAAATAAAATAAATTTATAAATATAATTTATTCTATTAAAGTACCTATTAAATAATTTTATATTTCATTAATGATATTATGTTGTTCCAATATAGTTATTACTTTTTATTAATTACTAACTTTGTAAATATGTTACCAGAGCATAAATATATATATACACATTTTAAGTAAATGATATATATACCACATAATACTACATAATATAATATATATGTCCTATATAAGCTTATAAAGAAAAAAAACTATGAAGTATTATACTTTTTACATATATTTTTATTTTTAACTAGTTTCATACTTTTTTTTTAGACATTTTATGTAATTAATATACTTATATATTTAAATGTATTAATGAGAGTTTTTATGTATTACACACCAAAAAAAAAAAATATATAAGCCTTAATTGTTTATCCCCTCAAGTGAAAAATAGTTCCAGCGCCACTGAATTGATTACCTATCATATCGGTTAACATGACATTTATAAATTATAATATGTGTTTATATATTCCTTAATGGTGAAAATGTTGAACACGGCCACTATATAGCGTACGTGATAACCACCACAAACACTAAACGGCCTAGAAATAGTCAAAACACGTATTTATTCTATGACATAATGTTAAATAATTAAAATACCTTTTCAAAATAATAATCATTATTATATATTATATACATTACAATAATAATTAAAAGTAAAAAAGTACTGATATAAACTAAAAAATATTCTAAAAAAGTATAAAAAAAAAGTCAAGGTCATAAAATGAACATAACCTAATTGCATTAATATTAACATTTACAAAGCTTTTAATCTACTTTATTTCAGTTCTCCTGTTTCTCTATATATTATACTTCCCTCTTTATTTCTTGTTTTTACTTTTATCTTTGTACCTACTATTCTACCAAGGTACCTTAACTATATTGGAATTTTCAGATTTTTTTTATTCCATTAATTGTATCATAATTTGTACCAATTTGAATTACATCAAAATAAAAATGCGTGGTGGCTGTTTTCGGAGATTTTGCCCCAAAGTACGACTCAGTAAGAAAATAATTTATCTTTGTAGGTCGAAATTAATTATTTTTAATAAATTTTAATCGATGATTATCATTTATTTCGTGATTAATTTATACAAATGAATATTATTATTAATTTATAACCGGATGGTGACTTACGGTTGAAATTTGATTACTTGGTAACTTAAAATATACTTGAAACTTTATAATTATAATTTTTTTTTGAATACTTTGAATACTCTTAATTTTTTTAAATATATTTTATATAATATATATTAATTTGTTACTTATATACATATATTGTTATTTGTATACCTAATATTTATTTATTTTTATTTTTATAAAAGTATTATATTTTGTTAAATGAATTAATTTTTAAATTTTATATATTTTATATTTATATGTTAGTAAATACTTTTGTATCGTAAACATATTAAAAAGAACAATTATAAAATATATAGGTAAGGAAAATGTGCTATGGAAGTATTCTATCAATAGAACTTTAATAGTAAGTATATAAATATAATTTTAAATCCTTTTCATATAAAAACTAATATTGAGATGGAACGTCTTGAACATTATTAAGATTTCAAACATTCAAAAATAATATAAAAAAGTTATTGCATCTATTAAATAGATCAGTTACACACTGTATACTACAACATTAAATAATAAAAGTTGTTGGGTAGGTACCATAGTACAATTATCCTATGATAATACTGATGCTGATGACTCGCCGAAATCCCTTTCTGTCGACATATACCTATTATCTACTCCGGCTTGAAATTCGAATTGGAGGTATGCTTATGAGGATGAATTTTGTCGAAAATGTAATATTATAAAATAATAAAAACTTCATTATATTAATAATAATTATTATAATATTATAAATAGACTAGGATTAGTAGATTACAAGTTTTCACCGGGTGATCGTAATACACAAATGCCCCTGAATTGCCTATACAAGGCGCCGTCTTAGAAAAAGATAACGTTCTCATTTCTATAATTCGTTCACAAATTTTACCGGTGGCGAGCGCTATTGTCGACACCACAATTATATTAATATTATGATGAGCTCTAATAGCCAGAATGAGCTGTATTATCACATCATTTTCATGACTCTCCGTGCGATTACCCATATATTTATTTTCGTATACACAGGTCGCCCGGCATTTTATTTTTATTTTTCATTATATTTTTGTGTTTTTATAATTATTATTCGTCAACATTCAGTACGTTAACTACTAGTGGTGACGAACAAGATGACGAACTAGAAGCAGGCCCCAGTCCCTATTTTTACGCGCAGTATCGCACACTTTTCGCAGTACGAAATAATAATAGTGAGTAGCACCTATTTACACTTTTTATTCAATAATAAATATGACGTACCTAGACTTTTATCGAATATACAAAATTTAAAATTAATATCATCAATTTCGCATTTCATTCATTATTGCTATACTCTTTTTGTTAGTGATAATGATATTTTCGTTTTCTTCATCCTCTCAACCATCTGAATTCCAACTATCGGTTATCTTACTCTCACGTACTTCCGCATAACTCGATATCCCGCATCCTTTTCATTTTACACTAGCTATTTATATCACTCTCAATCTAAATCTATCCCAACTCATATAATCTACTATTTTTTATGTAACAATGTTACCCCAACTTCCACTATCCTGTATCTGGGCAACTTTTATCGACTTTTATTTTTTTACTTTATTTTTTGTTTTGTATTATTAATTACTATCAATAAATAAAATAATACATTTGATATTACTTTAATGAAAGCAAACATTTATATAAAATCATTTTTATACATTTTAAAACCCAACTTACACTTATAAGCCATTAATAAAATAATATATACTTGAAAAATAGGCATACCTAAGAAACCTCTATTATATGTGTGGACATAATAAGGCTTTGTATTGTCTTTATATAATAGTAAAGATAATAATATTACCCAATTGTCAAAAATGAGATTATATATATTATTGTTGACTTGAACATTCTGCATCCATTTTTATCAGTAAAACTATGTTTTAATTAGAATTTTAAATTTACAGCTGAAAAAGCAATTACTTAACTATCAGATTAAAAAAAAATATATATATTATTTTTATCAACAATTGACTTCTTATACTTTACAAATTATACACTCTATTTTCAGATGTACCTATATTATTTATGAGAAAACAGATATACTTCCACGTGACCATATACGTAAAAGATAAAATGTAAAAAGATGCACTTCGCTCGTCGGGTGTCAGTAGGGGTGGATGCACTTCACTACTGGGCAGAAAACTTTGGTTGGATGTGTTGGATTTGAAAGCAATGATAAATCATTGCATTCAATAAAACGATTCTAAGCGTATCTTTGGTGTAGTATACAAAACTCTTAATATTAATTATATCATTATATAAAGCATAAAATTACAAAAGAAAATTTGGTTCCCGCCTTTAAAGAAAAAAACAAAATATATAAAAAGCAGAAATTTCATTGATGCAAAGTTACTATGGGATATGCGCGAAAAAAAAAATAAACATCATTGTAAAACCACTAGCTCTGTCGCTACGTTCAGAATATAAAATACTTTTTTTCCTTCGATTTTTTTAATTTAGTTAAATTAATGCACGACTAACGTTATATTAAATTTTTTCAGCCCTCAAAATCTTATTTTACCAACTATTTGGACTTAAATACCTCAAAATTGATAATTTTGTCAGAAAAATTTCAATGAACATATAAAAAAAATCAGACTTCGGATTTTCAAGATTTTTTGAATTTAGTTAGAGTAACGTAAGTATATTTAAAGCTGTATAAAATTTTCAGGCTTTAAAACCCAAAATTACCCTTTTTAGGACTTAGAAACCTCGAAACCTAAAATATCTATAAATAAACCAAAATAGCAAAAAGAATTAAAAAACCTTAATTAACGTAAATATATTACTAAATTAAATATTCGATGTAAATTTTGAGATTTTCAAGTTATTATTTTCGAAATGACGAAGAAATGAAAATGATCGATTTGATGAAATCGTATATTTGCGTTTTTATCTCATTTTTTTGTAGTTTTTCCTTTAGCATTAAGAAACTGTTGAGAAAATCGAAAAATGACCTGTTTAAAGTACCAACTAGATGAAATTGGCTACAGGAAACTGTCTAAGCTTATAATAATCGAAGCATTCCTTCTGGTAGTAAATTTGTTAACAGAGAAAAAAATATAAAAAAATAAACATTGTAAAACTAATAGCTCTCTCGCTACGCTCAGAATCTAAAATGATAAACTATCTATATACTACTTCCTTTATTCCTTTAGAGTTAAAAGTAAAAATACATTTTCTTGAAAAAGGATTTATTCAAAATATAATCGAAAGTGGAATTGTCTGTTTATTTCAATTGAGTATAACTATTTGTTGGATTTTATTGTTATTAATTCCAGTCGTAAAATTTCAACTGGCATTTTAATATATTTTATATTTTATAAATTGGATTGCAAATTTATATTAGAATCATAATTAAAAAGGAAAATAAGAATGCGAATGAGACTAACATGAATTATACACTGTATGAATATTTTCTACTCTGAATTTGATTAACAAACTAGAGAATATGTTAATATATTTTCTACTTTGCATGATCGATAAATTTGTATTATTTTATTGTAAATATTACTGACAATATACATTTGAGAAAAATAGTTTTTAACGATGTAAAGTTTTTCCACAAATTATGGCGTTTTTTTTTTTTTTACAAATTTGAATATCGTTGAAATGGTTTATCGGTGCAACTGTACTGTAAATGTTTTTTGTTCGTGATTTAAAATTTTTTTTTTTAGAAAATACCATATATAGTAATATTGTCAAACCGAAAACATATAGGTAGTCGAAAATAATGAATTGAATTTTAAAACGTAGTCGCCAACAAAGTAATATCGAAATAGGGTAAAACCGTATTGAACAACATATGGCAACATAACGCTGCAAATAGAATATTAATGGAAACGACTTATTATCGTAAAAACCGCCAACAACTGAACAGAAATTATGTTAAATATTTTAAACGCAACGGGCATATAGATTATATTAAAAAATTATATAATTATGCAAGCTCGGCAAATAATCTATGTAATAATGAAAATACAATTACCGAAATATTTGGATATCTTTATATTCGTGTGAATATTGTCTTGGTTTACACATTACGGAATAAAATATATTCGGCATACCTTGCATGTGATATTATTATTTATAAATACTATTATTAGTTATAAATACGAAAATCGCGTAACAAGTAGGTAAATTAATATTAATGAACTGCAAAAATTAATTTCAAAATGATCAAAACTGAGTTATAATAACAATGCTAACACAAATCATTTACGTCAGTCGACGGTTTGACTATGGAATTCCATATAATATAATATAACACACATTGTGTAAGGCGAATGCAATTTTAATTAAAACCATAGAAAATGTGTAAGAAATGTTGATTATTATTACATTACATTTTAATTAAAATATATATAAAATAATTTGTATACAAATTAATGTAAAATGATATTTAAAATACAATATATCCGGAATATATTTTCATATGGTTTCATATGGAAACTGGTTTTTAAAAAAACTGTTACATTTGTTTAACACAACCGCGTTTTGTAATTTTTCTCTATCATAGCCAACAGCCGGAGAAACATAACTAAATATTGAATATCGAGACAGTGATCAAACATTGTTTTAATATTTTATTGGTTCGAAATCAGCTTTTTTAAGGCAATTATTCAATTTTACAGAATTTAAAATAATAGCTGTACTTATATTTATATTTTCGTCTATTGTATTTCAAAGTTTAATAATTTAATTATTTGCATCTCAGTTATCAGATTTCTCTACGCCATACATATTAAAATTATTTATGAGGAGAGTGGAAAAATTACGAAAAGTTGAGTTATTATCGTATAACCACGAGCATGCTCATATTTTGGATGACAATTTAATTAAATTTCTTAACAATTATTTTCTTTCACAACAAATAAAATAAGGTACACTATTGGGTTTACTTATAATAAATAGTCGAATGTTTAATGACAAAAGATTATAATAGTATCATAAGCGTTGAAGTAATATTAAATAAATCATTATTTCGATAAAATTAAATATTGTTATATAAAATGATATAGTACGTAAGACACACTGTATATTAGAATCTATTTATTAAATGTATACATATATTGGCAAAATGTGTTAAATAGTTAAGATATAATCAATAATCATTAACCATAGCCATCATTTTTATCAGTCTATTTATGATTTTCTCTATAATATGAATAAAGTATACTTCAAATATAAAAAAAACATAAAAAATATAGTGAGAATAACATAATTAATTAGAACATAATCTACAGCATAAAAATATATATTTTTATGCACTAAAACACATATTTAATATGTCCATTGGGGTAGATACTTTACAGAATATTTAAACAAGTGCCTACCTACATAATCCATTAACGTTTGAATATTGTAATATTAGTTTCAGAAGGTGTTTTATAATTTAAACATTTAAAAATGATTATCAAAATAACCGCCCAAAACATTTAATTGAAAATGTCCTGAAAAATATATCATAGTAGAACCTATGGACAAACAATCGATAAATCTTAACAGATTATCTTGATAACTTGCTTTTTATTTAATCCGAGATAATAAATAGACGGATTTTATTTATTTAGATAAGATAAAATGTAAATACAATTTCATCTAGATGTTTTAACCTCCAACAATGGATACGAGGGATAATATTTCAATGAATATCTTAATGTATCGTTTTGTTTAAATAGAATTGTTGGGCTTTTAAAAATAATTAAATTTAATATTTAAGACTAACCATGCATAAAATTAGAGAAAACGTTATTTTAGTTAAATTCAGTTATTTTGGAATTTAAAAAATGACAAAAATCGGGTATTGTGCATTATATTTTTCAATTGAATTGAATTTAAAAGGTTTCAGTTTAGATGGGAAATGAAAAAAACCTTTTCAATTGAATGAAAATCATGACTATATCGGATTAGTGTGAAATAAATATTAAATATAAAGTTTGAATAATTTATTTAAAATACCTTGGATATAATTTATAAATGTATAAATAAGTATCTAAATATCGAACTGGACTGAATAATTCTTGATTGGTCGCTGAATGATTAGTAAGACATTTTGATAAGTAAGTGAAAATTGTAAATTTTAAATTATTTTAAAGTATTTATGATAATTTATTATAATATTCTAAAATATTTGTTAATTTGTAGAGAATATTTTAGTTATATTTCGTGTGTATTGAATAAAAATCGGGATTAATTAAAAACATTAATGAATATTTTATAAATGTATCAATTATTTGGATTTATATTATGACTAATAATAATATTGATCTCATGGAATTCAAATTTATGTAAATTGTAAATTATTGACACAGTTACTCACGTAGATACCAACTTAATTTTTGAACAATTTTTCTGTCCCGGATCATTATATATTTAGGAGGACTTATAAAACATTGTATATCGATTCGATATGTCCTTTGACGTGAACTGCATCAAAAACATCGTTTTATTTAAAAAACTAATAAGGTACCTATTTTACCTAAATTTAGTGTAGTGAACGAATTAGAAGTATCACGCAGCAGCGACACGCTTTCGTCATAAACTTATCATTAACCTAAAATTCTCAACCATAACGATAGGTTATTCTTACTTTATCATCATGAACTTAAATATAGGAACTTATAAACTTATAAACAGTAACCCGAAATATGGTGTATAATAATTATACATATAAACATTGTATAGTTTAAGGCCGTTATTAATTTTCACTAAAACGACCGAAGGCCTTGATACAAATTTAACTTTTATCAGTACATTTATTTCAATTTTGATAAAATTTTAAAATTTAAAATTTTCTAATTTTATACAGACTATAAATAATTTTTTACATTTTACCAATATTTTACACAGAAAAAAAAAATAGTAAAATAATTTAAAAAAATGATAAATTGTTAGTTTTAAATAAAAGATATGAAGTGTCGTCAATATTGGTAAAACTAATGGCGAATTAAAATAATTTTTTCATTTTAAATTTGAAAGCATTAAAAATATCAAAACTTTTTTTTAACCGTAAAACTACATTTCGTACATAAATTGGATTTGAGAGTTTTGTTTCACCACTAATATGATTCGTGCGTGCATCTGGATATGTACAATATGTTACCACTGCATTATCACACACACACTAATGATCATATATTATAATTATATATACACTCAAATATTGTACTCGAAATCCACCGAAAAATATCGTTTATACAATATGCATAAACCGTACGATGTATTTGTACGTCCTTATTAAGTATAATATTTCAATAAGCTAAATATATGTTTGATTTAAAATAAATTTGATGAATGATGACAAACCTATATTACAATTTAAAAAGCGTACTACAACATAATATTTTGATTTGAGTTTATATATTGAGAATAGCAAATATGAAAAATGAACATTATAATAATATGTATACCGCCAATAATTAAATATAAAAATACAAATGACACAATTTTTTCTTTATTTATAACACTGTATAACATGGTATAATATAGAATATTTAGTAAAAGATTATTCAAGTAAAATAATAGTTAACTGGACAATGTGTTTTTACAGTATTACAGGAGTATTAAATATAATAAACATATTGTACATTTAATCGATATCAAATAAGAAGTAGTAAAATTATTATAAAATTTATTTGAAATAAAATTCAAGGTAATTACTCTACGAGCACATTTATGTTTTACTTGTCCAAGTGTGTAAACATACTTTCTAGCGCTTTTTTTGGAGTTTGAAAGTTAATAAAAGTTATTACTACGTACGATTGATATTGTGCTGATTCTTATCACAAAATTAAGTTCAATGTTTTACTTCTATATCATTATTTGATAAATTATAATGCAAATATATTTCACTGATATGTTTATGTATAGTAATAATAATGTTTGACAAATGTTAAAAAAATATCATGAATAGCAAGATTTGAATATGATTATTATAATATATGTATAGTTTATTTTTACTTTGAATTTTAAAAACGATTTTACTAAAAATAATCGATACTCATCAATTGGATTTGATATTAGATTGGAATTCCTTAAATTTTTATCTAAAAAATATTTTCAATAACACGTTATAATAATATTCCATTTTGAAATAATAATTTTTTTTATTAAATATTAAGAATGGTTTATAGTAAAATAGTAAACAATAAATTTATTTATAAATACTTAAAATAAAAAAGCAGGTATATTTGACGAATTCTAAACATTTTGGCATTGTCACTTTAAAAAATATGTCTTCTCTCTTTTTATTTTGATATAATATAGGAAACATTTTATTGAAATATGTATCCTATAGTGTTTATTTTATATTATACATGTTTTGCCTATAAAATATTTATGCATAAATTATAAAACAACCCTATAATATATGTTTAAAACAGTTATCTCTCAAAAACTTAGAAATTCGAGATATTTGTAAATAATTATTTTATTGTTAATTTTGATACAGATATATTATAGATGTATTTAGCTAAATTTTGGAAAAAAAGTTGTTTTAATTTATATTTTTATCTTAAAATAATAAGACCATTTTATATAACAAAATATTAGTAATTCATAAAATTATTATTGTGGTCATTACTAAACTAAAAGAGTTATAACACATTTATATAGTTATTATAAAAAATTAGGAATTTTTGGAATTTATCACAATAGAATGGGAGAGTTATGCTTTCATTTTATACAGTTAGGCAATAACTTAATTGAGTTCTTACATGTTAGTGATGTTTATTAATCAATTCATATATAAAAAAAAAAATAAAATAAAAGATTTTTGTTTAGGTTACCTAAAATTATCGAAATGGTTACCCCCTGTATACAAACGAAACCGATTTTTTAAATTAGAATTTTACGGAAAAATGTCTAATACCATTATAGTGTTGGAGTAAAAAATAATATTCGTTTTTATACGAACGTTGTATGGAATGTTGGCGAATCAACATTTTGTTTAGATGTTTTAGCTTAATTTTACATACCTAGATTTTACTGTCAAAATAAAATTATCAATATTATGATATTTTTACTTATACATTTTTTATGATAAAAGGCCATTTCCCTCCCATTCATAAAATGAAGCGGACATTCCTCCTCAAATTTTTTTAAGTTCTAATTAAAATATTACACATATAACCCTTTCAGTCATATAAGTTATAATATTAATTTTTTTTCAGTTCATATTATTTTTCAACAAATAGTTTGATAAGAATTTAAAGTTTTGTGATAGAATAATACGATATTATTATAATTAATTATATTATCTATATATATAATTAATATTTAAGGCATTTTATAATAATTTAAATTCTTTCATAAAATAATACATTTAATTAACTGTAAAAAATAACTAACATAATTTATGAAAAATATAAACGAATTATTTTGTATTTCAAATTTATTTTAGAGAATAATGAACTTATGAGAAATTTTATAGGAGTTTTTCATGGAAAATATTAGTCTTAACAATTAATGTTCTATACTCATTACTCATATATTTTTGTCAATATAATACAATATATAATATATATATATATATAAAATAATATAATATCTATACTTACTAAATATGATATTTAAAAATAAATAAAATGGAAAATGATTATTAAATAATAGTCATACAAATGTTATAGTTAAATTTACATGGAATTATTGCATTGGACGAGTTTTTCTATTAAATATCTAACATGACTGCACAAATACACCCTAAAATGTAATAATGTATGTGTATAGAACATAGTCAATAAATAAAAGAATATAAATCGTTAGGCAAAACAAATTTTCATCAAATATCAGTCATAAAATAATATAATATTGTGGCACATAGTTATTTTAAACTAATAACTTCAAATACGACTTTTAAATGGAAAATAAGTAAATAAGTAAAAATATTTATTTATTTATAACAAATTAAAAAATTTGCCATGCTTAAAATATGTTATATTTCAAAATTAATATTATATTAGTTATATTCCAAATTTTGTATTCGAAACTCGTTAATTCTACGTTTTGAAGTAATTTCTAAGTTCATTAAGTTTATTGTTCGTTCTTCTCAAAAAAGTATATTTTGTAGTTTTCTCTATTTAAACTGAATGGCCTATGTTATCAATGTCATACACTATAATTATACGTGCCTACGTGTTTTATATTTTTTATAGTTTGTGTATATTTTCGTATTAATTATATTAAGACAATATTCAGCCATATATTGTTTTCCTGTTTATTTATGGAGGTAATTCGATTGTTTTATATTATTTTTCCTTATTACCTATATATATACCACGTCAATTCAACATCGGTCGAGTATTAATATTAATTTCATCGTTTTACGAGAATCCGTTTATTGTTTTGTGTATGCTCGGATGTTTGGTGATAGCTTTCAGATAATTTATTGTCTACGGTTCGTGTACCGTTAAAATAGTTCTAGAGCGAAATTGTCTTTGTGTTTTCGACATTATTCAAACGGAAGCATATTGTTGGTTTCTATCAAATTATTTGTAAAAAATGATTATTGCTTGAATTAATTCAACATTAGATTTCAGCGTATTCGTTGAAAAAATCATTCATATTTCATTTTCTCAAGCTAAATGTGTAAACAATGTATATATAACAAACGATATGAAATCACGAAGATGAAAAATAGTCGTCGAATGTTATACTTTATTTTATAAAAATGTAGTAGGTACATATAAATTATAGTTATACTTAAAATTAAATTTGGAAAACGGTAAAACCAAAAAATAAACTATTATGATTTTTTATTTTTATTAAATAAGCCTCGTATCTACGACCATTGGCTATTACAGTTAACATTTATAGATAACTAATTATTACATAATATAACGGATAACAGTTTTAAAAAGTCTATGTTAATTGAATTTAATTTATAGCGCTTTTTTTTTTTATAATAATTTATAATAATAATAATACTTATTTTTTGGTATAAACTGTAGAACATTAATATTTTTATATTAAAAATAAAGAAAAACACGACTTACTATACATTATTATTATTATTTTTCGCATATTATACAATTTCACGCTTGTTATTTTTACGTTTTCGTTTACATTATAATAATATTATTATCTATTTTAATATACCGTTATCATCCGGATATACGGTTTTCCTTTAATAAGATATCCAGAGATAATGTCGCATAAGTCGCATAGTAACATCGCAGAGAGTATGGGATAAACACACTTAAGCGTGCGTCTACGTAATAAAGGAATATAATATGAGATTTAATACGTCCAGCATTATATATATATATATAAATATATAGGTTTTTGTACCTTTAACATTATATTATGTATCTGTTTATTATACTTTCTTCCTGTTGACTTTTTTACTAAACCCTTATAAATTTACGCCATTATGTTTTTGTCGTTTAAAACGGTATACAAATGGTTACCGGAGGGGGGGGGGTGGAGGGCCGTGGGGCCGTACAAGGTAAAGTGGTAGACGATGGGAGTATTGTAAAAAAAAAAAAAAAAAATAAAAATATATAAAACCACAAAGCTTCCAAATATCACAAAAGCAGAATAATAGTACGTATACCTTTATATGAGATGGTTTCTGCAACTGATTAATGTTCCCAACTCTATTTTGTACGCTCGTATACACTACGTCCCCACACACACACACATATATATATATATATATATATTATATTATTATCAAATGAATTCGATGTACGTGTACGCTGTGACTTGAAAATATAGATTTTACTATTTTCTGTTCTCCGCCAAATTCGTTTACGGTTGTTGTCAAATTGTATATGGGTAGAGTGCCTATACCGACAATATCGTTAAATTTGATAGCGATAGAGATACACACAATGGAAAGCGACGGGCTGCCGGTATAATATGGCCTACGAGTAAGAAATTTATTTCGGGTATTTATGTTCCTGGCCCCCGTACGCCCTATAAACATTTCACCGCGACGGTCTAAACGCCCGACGCGAATTTTACCGTACACACCTACCTAAACTTTCTGTGCTTATATTTAGATTTTTTAAATTTTTTTAATTTTTACCAGAAAAATCAGTTGTAAACTATGAAAATCGACGGCGATGTACATATTAAACAGCGTTTTTCGATTATTCGTAAAACTCAAACATAATAATGCTCGAAAAAATTCATTGTTGCTTTTACAATTATGTGTAAAATTAAATAGGTAACTAAATATGAATTCATTCAAAAATCATGATGATCACTTATGGTCAAAACAAGTTTTTACCTATGCGACTTTTTTAATAGGCACTGTAGTCATATTTTTTTATAATATATGTTAACTTTATGTATATATTGTTATTTTTATAATATTGTATATTTATTAGTAAATAATATTTTGGAATAATTTTTATATGTAATGGTTTCATTTATAATAACAGCAAATATTTATTAAAATACAAATCAATTTAAAATTGTTGTTTACAACGGTACGATTTGTTTATCTATGTTTTGTGATGTTAAGTAAATATTTTTTATTGTTGTTATAAACGTAAACAACAACTAATATATAGTGATATGTGGCGAACACCCCGGTGTTTCTTATCAATGATATTATGCTGATAACATTTTTAAATAATATAAACAACAAAATGATTGTATTGGCGTTTGCGTAATAATATAATTTTTTTTATGTAATTTATTAAGTCATTTGGCGTTTATACATACCATACTTGTTAACTAATATCGTTCATAATAGATCATTTAATAAGTAAATAATCGTAGAAAGTAGGAACACTAGATGTGGATTTTAATCATCTGTGTCATAATATCGACGTTTAGGTCTACTTATTAGTCATAAGAGTTTCGTAAAAAATAAATGTGCACTGTGTTGTAAACGAGACTCTTTCAAACGTTTTCATGATTTATTATCGAATTTTGTGTGTAATAAGTGACACTAATTAACAGTGATAATCGATTTTAATGCGTAAACGCCATAATAATTGTGAAAATACCAACAACAAATAATGACATGTTGCAAGCGGAGAATTGCACTTAAATATGACTGATGATATGCCTTATATTAAAAAATTAAAAACTCATCGTTTTAACCATTGAAATAATATTGTTGATTTTAATAGTCATTATTTGCAGTCATTTGAAATTTCATGCAATATTTTATACTTCCAAAATTGTCAATAAACCAGGTTTGTATGTATTTAAGTACTCAACCCAATTAATTAAATAATTATAAAGTCAAAATAAAAATTGCTAATTTAAATATAGCGAATAGAAATATAATATTGCGTATTAAAATTAACATACTAAGTATTTTCACAAAAGATAAAAGTTAAACTCAAAATTTTCGAACGAAAAACGTAATTTAGTCTTCCTGAAAAGTGTATGAAATGTCGCTTATAACAAATATGGACATTTCGGCGTAGGTATAATTAATATCGATAATGTCGTTTAGTAGAGAACTTTGAATTTTTACCAGCAAAATAATGAAAAATGAATTATGTTTTATGTGCTCTAATATTGATTAAGTAAAATTTATTATTTTTTTTAAAAAGACTACAGTGTTTGGAATGTTTACTAAAAATTTGAACGCTTTTGAGTTGACGATCATTGACCAAAAAAAAAAACGAATGAGTTCACATTCACGTTAATTTCCTCCCCCTCTAAAGAACGCTTTTACATTGATGTAAATTAAAAAAATTTACGTGTTTATTTGATTTCTTAATTTTTATTTTTTCGAAAATTAATCGATATATGAAATAAAACGATAGATTCATCGTAGACACTTTGTAGTTTGTATGATAGGTAAGTAGGTATGTCCAAAATAAAATTACCCCCATAGTCCCTTCATTTAATTTAACTTATAACTTTTAGTACATCTATGTTTAAATGACTATAACTTATAACACAATACATTATAGTTTTATTATTGATAATAATTTATGTCATCTGATTAGTAAATTTAAAATTTTCAATGTATGATAAAAATTAAAAATAATGCACATTATAATATAATATTATGTATTAGGTACACATTTAGTACGATATTAAATGTAAAATGAATGAAATCAAATTGTCCAAGTTCATTAAAATGGAACGCGTTAATTGATTACGTTCATTCCAAGCACTGTTAGAATTGAACTATTAAAAGTGCCTAACTTGTTTTTAGCCGGAAAACTACTTTTTGTAAGTTTCATAAATTCAATTTGTTAGCTTCGTTTCACTACTGAAATACTAGTACACTCGAGGACTGAGGGTACGTGTCTATGGATAACCCATTAAAAATTATGTGTTTGCAGGAGTCTTAAGTATATTTATCTTACCAAAATTGGTTTTTTATGTTTTTTTTTAGATAATTAATGTTTTCTATTAAGAAATGTTATAGTAATAATTTTTCTCATATTTTAAAATTTACATTTAAAAATTGTAGGTATCTTATCATTATAAAATATTAAATACATATTATACATTTCTATGTACTATAGTAACTATGTCGAAAATGTATGTAATTTATAGAATGTATAACAGTTAAAATATTCATTTTTTTTTTTTTTTAAAAATGATTTAATTTATATTATACATCATATTCTATGAAAAAGGCGGGAAGTGAGCTGTTTTAGTCATCAGCGACGTAATATGTGGGTAGAGCCGTAGTATAGTGTAAACCGTAAATCGTATAGACCCGGACAAAAATCATAAATAATTTTGACGAAGAAATGGTTTTTAATTCTTGTTTTATATTATTCAAAAGTTAAGGAACATATATTTATAACTATTTTGACCTTAATTTACTTTTAGTCATGACAAGATGGCCTAAAGTTAAATACCTACTCTAATATTAAAAAAATATTTTCCATTTGATTAAGTTTTAAATTTTCATGTCAAAAACATTCTTAGTTTTAAAACTTAAAATAAGTAGGTTTAGTAGGTATATAAAAATGCAATTTACTATTACTTTAAATAATATACTTATTGACATAAATACACAATTGTTTAAAATATAATTTTATGACGGTGAAAATGTGTATAAAATATACTCATAAAGTGTAAATTTCTGGACTATTTTTTTTTTTAATTTTTATATAAAATTTCATTTATGAATTGATCACATAGGTAGATACTTCTATGATTATCGATTAAATAATTTTTTTAATGCTATTAGTTCACCTATTTTAAGATAAGGTTGGTTTAGTAACTACACAAATCAATTGTGAAGACCAAATTTTGTTTGTTTTTGGTATCTGATAATACAGGAAACGAAATTTTTACATTTTAAAACAAGTTTTTACTATATAAAATTGATAAAAATGAACGCTGAATTGTAATAAAATTGTTCAGAATCCCAAGATATATTAAGACAATACTATTGTAAAAATTAAATAAATATGTACTTAATATGTAGTATATATATATATAATAATATATTGATGTACTATGTAAATAAATGACAATTTCTTGAACTTTTTTTTATTAATTAATTATACAACGCAAGTAAGATTTACCACGATAATAATCTAGATAATACTCAAATTTTTTATTGAATAATACAAAAAATTATATACCTTATTATAAATTATTAATTACTTATAAGTAATATTATTTATATTATGCAAAATTATGTAAAGTTATATTATGTTTAATTTTACTATAATTACCTATATAAAATTATATTATTGGAAATTTTTGACACTTTTATGCAGAAAAATTTAGTTGGTATTTTAAATATTTAAATATTGTTTTATTTTAAATACAAATACTTTTGAATAGTATTTAAAATATTATTTTAAATACTTTTTAAAAAATTATTTTAAATACGTATTTAAATAATAATTTAATTTTAATAGTTTGATACTTACTGAATTGGCCACGATGAGCGCAAAATATGTGTAAAATAAATAAAAATATGAAGATATTTCTACAAATTCTTCATTAAGGAATAGTAAAATTCATGATTTTCTCAATAGGATTTTTGCACAAAATAAATTATTTTATATTTTATATAAGAAAAATATATTTTTGTCAATAGGAAAATTCGATTAGTTTTGTTGTAATTGCTATGGCAGTGTTTGAAATATTTTTTTTAGAACAAATTCGATTGTGTTCGCATTTTTATACATTTGAGATTTAAGGAATTCATCTTGAATTATCTTTCCTCCTGTATAAATATTAATTTAAAAGTGTATAGGTACCTAAATATTATATATTTTTATTTATGAAAATATATAAAGTATTTTTGAAGTACAAAGAATATTAGGAAAAATTAACTGTGGTAGTAAAATAGTTGTTATTTATAATAATGTTTAAAATAATGTTCTTAAATATAATATTGTTTTAGATGTTGACATTCAGAAGCAATTATTATTATAGTTCTAGCTGGTAGCTAAGCTATATAACCTTTCATCTGGAACACTGATAGAAAGCCAATGTGAAAATGTGGAATAAAATATTTTAGTAATATTGTGTGGTTCAACACAAAGTTTTTTGCTGTAATAAGATTATCTGTGATTAATTTAGTTAATATTTATATATACTTAGGTACATTGAATAATAAAAGGAGCTTAGTATTATTATTGAAAACATTTATTTATTTGATAATTCATAATAATAATATATAAACAATAAATGAAAACAATTATATCGACAATAACAACATAATAAATACAATATCGATTATCAATGAGTACTCAATTTTATATCAGATTGAGTGAGTGATAGGTATGAAATGTCAAAAGTGTAATATGTGAATAATGAATTACCTACACGATATCTGAAATAAAATTATTATTTAATAAAAACCAATAAAAATGGTTACTGTAAAATTTTTTTTTCAGATTTCATATTATAAATTAATATATTGACAATATTGTAAAGGAATGTGTTTGTAGAAATGAATTATTTTCGCACACATTCCGACGAAAATAAAATGCATACAAATAAAAACGTTCACAATAAAAAAATACGTTTAACAAGAACATTTTGTCACTTGTTTTCATTAAAATGATAATATTTCGGCGATAATTTATACAGCGATATCTGACTAATAATAAATGTGCATTTATTAAAAAAAGTACATTGTAAATTTGATGCTGTAACTCATTAAACTGCAAACACAAATAATGCATAAATTATGACTTTTAATTCTGTTCACCAAATGTATAATAAAGTAAGAAATATTATGTTTTTCGTATTGAAATAATTATTACACTTTATTGAATTATGTATTTTCTATGCAAAGATATGTTTACAATGTTTATATGCCTACCTATAGTCTGTACATACCTTCGTTATTATATTTGTAAACAACCCATACAAATTGGCTTTACCAAAGGTCTATATATCATTTAATGCTAGGCGTATATGATTTTGTATATCATATAAATTTCAAAATAAATTATTAAATATATGGGTTCACGTAAAAAGGTGGAATGTAAAATTATGGAAATAAGGAACAGAGAAAATACGGAATTCAAAACTATAAAAATTGCATTTATAAAATATATTTTTCTGCAAAATGCATATCTTGAAATTGATACTTAAAAGAAAAAAAAACGTTTTTAGCATAGTATATATTATATATTATATACAGTGGATAAATTCTTCAACGACTTGAAAAAAAACCTTGCTTAATTAAAAAAAACATAGACTTTTAAATAAACGGACTACGTTTTTTTTTCAGGAGCTATCTATCACGATCGAGAAAATAATAGATTGAGGGAGATATCGATGGTTAGGGGCATTCAAGGATGAAATATTTTTACTTTTTATTTATACCATGTTTAATTATTCCGTGTTTGTCAATGTTTCGGGAATACGATACTATATAATGATAATTTCATGAAACAAATTCATAAAATACTGTATATACAGTGTATTTAAATTCAAAGGTAACACGAAATAATATTTTGGATATATAACCATGAATCAATATGATTCACATTTCCGTATTACATAAAGGATATTTAAATAAATGTAATTAAAGAAAAGTTTACCATTTTTTTCTACGTGTACCTATAGTAAAACGAAAACAAAAAAACAATTAAAATTAAAAGCCCTATTTATGATACAATAATATTCCTTAGATATATTTTTATAGTAATTTTAATGTTCAAACCATAATCTATAGTCAAAAATTGATCAGGAGTTAAAATTTTCAAGAAATTGATTTTTTAAATGTTAAATAGCTGTAAAACATAGATAATTTTGAATTTACAATCAAATAAATATAACTTTAAAAATTTGATATTAACTGATCGCAACAACTAATTTTTTTTTTTAAATGCTTTATTTTATGTTTTCTAATAAACTTTTTTTGGATACAACATTTGATACAGTTGAAACTATATTGATAATAACAAAAACAGAATTGGATTCAAGGTCATCCGTTCAAAAACTATTTCGTGTTATCTTAAATTTTAAACACACGTTACACTATTATAAAATGTATAATATAATATAATATATAGTATATACATTTATATACCATAATTGCACCCCCTCCAACTAGCACTATCTATCTCACAGTTCAATGTTGGTTTTAAATTTTCTTTGTCTATGCGTAGTTGACTTAATTATATGTCTATGGTTAAAATGAGATTGTTTTGATTATTATTAGTTATCACCTAGTTATATTGTATATTTTGTATATTTTGTCCAAAACTGCACATTTCAAAAAACATAGGTAATTAATTTTCCAAAATTATACGTTACAGGTTAAAACCTTTTAAAATGCCTATAATTTTGATTTCCGAAACATAGCTCGAAAATAATCTTTTTTTCAGAGATAGATGCATAACGTGTAGTGTTAGTGTAGTTCTTGCTTGTCATATAAGTTTATTAGTGAGCTCATTTTTTTTTAACCTAATATATTTGTTGAGATCACATTATTAGCCATAGTAGCCGAATGTGATTATTAAAAAGTTATGTAAAGTAAGAATTTAAATAAGAACATATATATGACCTTTATTTTTATATTTACTTTTAATCGTGAAACCTAATATACTTAAACCTAGTTAACGACATGGGTTATAAACTGTAATAATTGTAATAGCTTAGAATAACGACTGGGTAAATACAATATAAAACTTGTTATAGTAATTATATTTTGAAATTTCATCCCCTAATGACATTTTCATTGTAGAATTTAATTTTGGCGAATTTAACGACTTCAGTCTTAAAATTTTTTTTAATTGAATACAATGAAAACTTTTTTTTAAATATTACATTAATTGGTACATTAGTTTATTTATGCCTTTTTTCTTTTTTCTTTTTATCCACTCAACATTAATCGATATTAAAATTTGGAATTATTTAATATGAGAGTATAGTGTTCCTCCCATCCTCTGTCACATTGTTGAAGTATCTGATAACTACCGTATAAAAGTAATCAATTTAATTGGAAACTGTAAAATTCATATATTTATACTATATATGAACAAAATAATTCATTAGTGTAAATCGCGTGGAAAAAATTGAAAGTGATATAATTTCGTTCAACTCGAAATGCCCACGGTGTACTAGAGAAATATGTAAACTTTTTTCCACCGTAAAAGTATGTCGTGTTAATTGATACTATTAAACAACGGGCGAGAATTACGTTGTTACGAAAAATGTTATATATGTAGTAAAAGTTAAACTTATTGAGAGCAATTTGTGCGTCAAAAACTTTACGAGCATTATTATTTCAGCGGGTTACACAAAAGTGTATAGGAATTGTTTCCATTACGCAAAATAAACTGTCCATTTGACGGTTAGAAAAATAAGATCGAACCTCTTATGTGTGTACACCAAACAATAATAAAAACACCATTAAAACGACGGTTTTTTCGATATTTTTTTACAATTTCTTTTAAGGGAGGTTCAAACGATATTCTAAGATAAATAAGCGAATAAAAAATAAATAAACTCTATGGCATGCTGCCTATTGACGTTATCTGGAAATAATAAAAAAAAAATAATATATATTTATATAATATTCATTCGATATATCATACGCAATATTATATGATATATAATGTATGTAGAGAAAATCTGTGAAAAAACTTTGTTGTATTATTATTATAGCGTCACATACGGGGAAGTTTTATGATATTTTCCATTGCATCAAAATTTATTTTTGTAAAAATTATTTTAGTCAGTATATCAGTATATCTGTATAATATTTATATATTTAATAATATAATGTAGGCACACGAGGGTATAATACATCATAGCCTATTATTTTGATAAAATAATTTTATCTATAACACAATTATTATATTATGATCAGAGCTATGATTTATATACAGTTTATATATAAATGAAATATATGCGTGTATCTTATTTGAAATATGTTAAAAATTTCTTTTTTGAACCCCAAAAAATTCAATAGTACGAGCATATAGTAAAAAAACGTTATTACAGTATAACTTATTCACTTATTCAGCCAATTAATTTTCGTAATTTTCACGATTGCAACCACTTTTTTTTATGCTAATAAATAACGAAAATAAACGATCGACCGTTGAGTCTCGAAATGTGTTCATAGTGATTATGTGAACTTCGATAGAAGGAATTAGAGCATACTTTATATTTGAAATACCCGAGCCATTAAATTATATACATTTTGTTCGAGTTTAAATTTCACTATTTATATATTTTTTTTTTGTATCATTTAAGTATTGAATTTGTTTGTAATCTGGGTTTTTTTTCAAAACGTTATTAATTTTGTGTGTAGTATCTACTATAATCACTCCTATTTCTTTTTGAATTTTTCAATATTCTTTACACCTACTTTGTCAATATTTAAGATGTACACAAATTATGTGTTTTTTGTATCTATTTTTGAAGTATCTATTAAGATACCAAAATGTACAAAAATATAAATCAAATATAAACTTCATATTATTATTTAATTGTTACTAAATTTATAACAAATTTAATCTTACTCGATTTTATAAAACTAATAATTAATATTGGCATAATTTAATCACAATAAATTAGTTTATTACTAGTCATATTTTATCATTATTCATTATTCATTAAAATAAAATTATAGATCTAATTTATTATGATAAAAATCAGTATGTATTTGAATTGTGAAAGAAGTCATGTTGGAATTGCAAAAACAGATGAAGGGGTATTCTTGGACTTTTAAAAAATGAGCGGTCCTTCAAACTATTTAATTTTGTATACGGTAAAAAATAATTAGTAAAGGTTTTTTCATAATATTAAATAAAGTTGAGTTCTATTCTCCTAGGCCATCTCTAAATGTGAGCAATGAGGAGGATGCAAGGGAAAACTATATTACCTGTTATTTTTTCCATTTAAATATTTCGCTGACAATGCCTAATTACCGGATTTGTATTTAGTTTCCATAAAATGCGGTTTTGAAGATTTGATAAAAGACTAAATATTAGTTAAAATATTTTGAAAATTATAGTTCAGCAATATGGCTACAGAAAATATTTATTTTAAATTTCTAAATCTTTGGTATTATTGATTCCGATATAATGACAATTTACGTTATTTTTAGTAGTTTTATTTTACGTTTATTATGATTACATGAAAAATAGAAAAATGGCCTACTAAAATATACTTTTTTATCAGAAAGCTCTTAACCTGAAAATTTCTACTTGACTTCTTTTACCCAGAAAAGTATATTCACAAATATATATATATATATATACATATAAACAGAGTGGTTAAAGTGATGGGGGACAGAGAGGGAAAGCGTCCCTCTTTTTTGCTTAGCTTAAATTTGGCGTCCCCTTTAGTTTAAATTCTGGAGGGATGGTTCAAATATTTTTTTAATCATAAAAATGGCATGTAAATACAATAAAAGTAAAAAAATAAATAAATATATTTGGTGTATAGGTAACTCAAAAATGTTAATGAATGATGAATCATGGTTTTATAATATGAGCGTACTGAGAAAGTAGGTCTATTTTAATGTAGACTGAATTTTTTATTTTTATTATTTATATAATTTTATTAGTTTTATAATATTTTTAAGTATATTTTAAAAATTTAGGTTTTAATGTATATTTATTAAGAAGACGCCACACAACTGATTTTTAAAGGCTTTTGTATAGGCGATTTTTATGAAATTTAAAAAGAAATGAAAATCAATAAGTTTAAAAATCTTTGAATATAATTTGTAGGGTACTATAAAAATAGTCTTATATAAATATTCTTTTTAATTGTCGTGTAATCACGATATTTTTTAAAAAATATGTTTACTAATTTTTCATTTTTATGAACTTGAAAATGTCGTAGAAATGAAATAAAAAATAAATGAAAAAGAACAACATTTATTAGCATCTGATTGAGTCGATTTTTGATAAATAAATTTTTCACCTTTCATGAGTTATTAGAAAAATTAATAAATTGATATTTTAACAGCTCATAAAACATGTAAAAATGTATATTTTAAAAATAGGCTGCATAAGTTGTTAGATAATGTTTTTAGACATAATTTGTTTTTCGTTTCATATTTTTAACATTTTTATGAGTTGTTAAAAATAAAAAATGCTAATGCAAGTTTTTCATTACAAAATTTCCGTTGTCCTCTTAAGATTGAATTTGATGTTTTTTTCATATAACTTTATACTTATAATATATAAATAAGTATAAATGGTTATTTGAAAATTGTGATAGAATTTGTTGTTTTGTACATAATTAATATTAAAAATTAAACAAAACAAATTTAATAAATGGAATTTGGTTATAAATTGTTTGCAAGATCTATATTCTAAAAAAACCATTTCTCTAAAAGCGATTTTGAGCGTCCATAAAATTTCAAAGTAAATTTGAATAAGGTTTAACGGTTTAAGGGACGCTTTTTTGTATTAGTTTTATTCCCTCCTGCAATTATTTTCCACTTTAATCACTGTATAAACATAGATGTAAATATGATATATAGATAAATTTGGAGAACTTTTAAGAGAATGCTTTGAATTCAGGACAAATTTAAAATGAGTATTTTATCAATTGAGTTGAATTCCCGGTTAATTTATACCGGACATATATTATAAGTTGAAAAATTAAAAGTGGTATAATAAAATATGCTATAGGAGTACTATAAGAATTAACTAAGCTGTATAAATTAAAAATCCAAAGCACTGATTTATAATATATTGAAATCTATTTGCGCACATTTTTTGTGTATGTATGTTTTATTTTTATTTTATTTTTTAATAAAATGCATTTTTGTTAATTATAGTGTCAAAAGTTCATTACAATGGTAGAAAGGACAGAACATTTTTTTTCAAACTCTTCCTTATTTTTATTCAGCCGAGTTCTCCAATCATGATTTTCAAATCAAATATTGATTAAAATTCTATTCACAGCGTATGCAATGTCTTTTATTAGAATTATGTATTTATTTCCGTTTTCATTTACTTTCATGTTCCTGACGATGCCATTTTATAATAATATATCCATTTTCACGTAATAAAATATGTAAATTATGAACTAGTTGCTTGCCGTATAATGGCGCCATCGTAACAAAATAACTAATTCGGTTGATATTTAATTTTGTATTTTGTATTAACCTTGCTATATTAAGCGAAATAAAACGTTTGTTTATATTAAGAATAGAGAAGGTATGCGTAACTGCGAAAATCCCAAGTGATTATCGTTTGGGATTTACAAATGTTGGGCAAGTTTAATTTGAACGCGAAGATTAGATGATTTATCGCTTTATATGTTACGTTAGGTCCACAGTTAAAATTACGTTATATTTAATACAATTATTTACAGAAATATCATATTTCACTGTTGGAAAGTAGTCGATCTTCTTTTAGTAGGCATTTTAAACATTGTATACTCATATAGTATACTCTTTGTATTTAAAAAAGATTACGTAATAATAATAATATACCTACGTAATAAATCATTTAATCAAGTTTCAATTTGTGATACGTTTTCTAATTTTTCACTAAACATAATAATTATAAAAATGCATAAACTTTACTTTTATAATATTACTAGCATTTTAGATTATAAAACTCACAATTTTAGGCGCATGGTTTAAAAACGTTTTTAATGAAAAACTTTAAGATTATGTATTTTCATTTCTGTAAAACACAGAGTTCACGAAGTTTTTAACAAGATTGGACCTAAGGACCTAAGGAAAAAACTTATCTTAGTATATTTTTGATACGTTTACAGATATGAAGAATATAATATACTTTATTGTGATATTTTACACTGCTGCTACTTTCTTTTTTTTTTTTTTACAAATTGTAATATATATTTTTAGATTTTAGATAATTATTCTTTGAGAATAAAAAAAATATATATTATGAAATAGTAATTTTAGATTATTTTAAATTGTTATTTTTTTTATTAATAAAAATTATACTTACCTATACCAAATGAATGAAATGCTGGTATTAAAAAATAAATCATTATTCGGCGTCTACTTGTTAAGTTCATAATATTTATCAGTTACATAGATTTACATAGGTGCTATGTGAATGACACCATTTAAGGGATTCAAACTATATTTTTGCAGCCGTAGTTTTTGTACTTGTCTTTTGTCAAATAATATAGTTGTACCAAGATTCAAAATTTTTTTAAAAAATAATCATACTACTGGTAATGCATATCATGATATGATGATATATGAGTATGATATCTACACTGGTGATGCAACTCACCTAAATGGTTCTATCTTATAGATCGAAAGATTAGTTTTGAAAAATAGTAATTTGTTTTAGTTTTGTATTTTCTTCGCGATTTCAAATTTTGATTGGTTTGCTGCAATTTTCCATGCTTTTCTTTTGTACCTAACTTAATTCCTTTAACTATTATTATCCAAATCTATCATGATTTGTTTAAATCACTCATCTTGGGTCTTTCTCTTTTGATATAGCTTTTCATGTCACCTCTATAACGCATTTCGTTAAGTTTTCGTGGTGCAGTATAATATGCCCTATTATTTTGTCTCTTCTTACTTTGATGCTATGCCAAATTCTTGTTTTTCATTTATTCTGTTCAGTACTTTCTTTCATTTATTACTCTGTTCATTGAATTTTAAGTATTTTTCGATAACACCACAATCCAAAAGCTTCTAGTTTTCTATTCTCTTTTCTACACATATTGTCCAAGTTTCATGGCAATGTTTGACACATATACGAACTTTCAGACATTTTTTTGTATATTAATCAATACATTACAGAAACATTTTACTGTAAATAATACTTAGTGATTATAGAAACAAAAATCATTAAATCATTATAGAATGAGTACACAAAAGGGTTTTAAAAATTATCGAAATACGAAAAATTTACTTGCTTCAATTATTGGCATCCCTATGTACAGACTTAAATGACGTCCTTGTAGTTTGTTTGTAAATTTATTAATTTAATACAAAAGATTTTGTAACAATATTATTCGTTCTTCAAAAATGCATTCAATTAAATCTAAAGTTGTAATGTGTATTGTATGTATAATCGAATACATACTTAATTTGTACTTTTACAATTAAACTGTTTTACCAAAGAATCTATTTTTTTTCTTTTATCACTCTGTAATTCAAAGATAAGATTATAAAACCCTATTTTATTTATAAATAGTATTATTTATTATTATTATTATTAATATATTATTTATATATAGTTTCATGTATTGTTGACCACCGTATCTGAATGATATATTAATGATTATTTGTATTATACGTCGTCAATAATAACATTTTCAAAATTTTTTAATATCTGTAAAACGTGGAGCTAAATTCAATACTTAATGTCTAATTATTTACAAAAATCAATACATACCAAATCAAATATTTCAGCGTGTAATTTCGTTTCCAACTCGATTGGAAAATATTTCAAATATTTATTAAAATTTTTTGAATAACATTGAAATACATTTTAGAAACTAGGATTTGAGTTAGAGTATTTCAAGTGATGACAGAAAGCATTTTTAATGAGGTACACAATAGTATGCATAAATCGTTTCCAAATACCTACGTCCATACACTTACGTTTGCAACGATTATATTAATTATTCCTGGGTTTGTTTCGTTTTCCACTGATTTCATTGCCGAAGAGACAATAGTCGTAGGATCGAGAGGACAATATACGTATGGTCCTGACCAGATACAGAGAAGTTATTGGTTACTTGTTTTTACGGACGGCTATATTGTATTGGAAATATTTTATGCGGAACAGACATTTTACGGAATGATAATGTACGGAAACTATTATTTTTGAATGATATTTACATGAAAATTAAAACGTTGAATTATATC
>JAIPRL010002147.1:0-65349 GCA_025469235.1 Pemphigus obesinymphae | reverse complement strand
ATTTTATCTGGAAATATTGACTGTCCTAATTTTTTAAGTCAATTATCTTTTCTAACTCCTATTCGCATTACTCGGTCTAAATACGTATTTCTTCTAAAGAAACAAGTAACTAATTATGCAAGTAACATCCCCTGTAATAGAATTATGAAAAGTGTAAATGACCTTGAAATTGATTTGTTCATTTCACCTAACCTATATTCGTTTAAGATTTACTGTAATTTCTTACTTTGTAATCTTTAATTATATTTATGGATATATATATATTTTTTTTTCATTTACTCTACTCATGTAAAATTATTATCTTTTACCTACTGTATTTATATATATTATCATTATCATTTAACTATATTTATACATTTATATGTATAAATGACGGCGTGTATTATATGTATGTTTACTAAAATGAAAATTAAAAAAAAAAAAAACAAACGTTAAATACGATGACATACGGATAATAAAACGGATTTATACGCCACAATAACACCATCGTCTCGGCGTTATTTTCGACGATTCGCATACATGTTTATACGTATAATAATAAAATATATTAAATATAATATATTATATCGAATATTTTATGCGGTTTTAACGGCGTACACGTACGTTACGATGATAATATAATGACGCCGGGCATAATAATAATAATAATAATATACCGCGGTATACACATATTATTATAATAAACCAAAAAAAAAAAAAAACGTCATTGTCGAAACGATGAGAGTGGAAACTCGACCGTTATATTATCGTATTCCGCCATTTTCCGTGTAGGTGAGGGGGGGAGGACTAGGGGATCCGGTGGCGCGTAATATAAGCCCGCGTGCATGCGAAACGCCAAGGACGACGCGTACTCATGTAGGCGACGGGAAGTCGTAATCGTAACTTTTAGAAGCGCGCGAGACCGTAAACGCCATCGCCGCCACCGCCGCGCGGCCCCGAGGATTTAGTTGGCTGCAGTGAGCCGGTGGAGGTTAACTCTTGTCACGATTACATGGTGGGGGGAGGGTAGTGTTACGGAGGCAATTTGCGTATGTACAGGGTGCCATGCAAGTCGAACCTTGTACGACTGTAATTTCGTGTCTTGTCGAAGTTGGACTTCTATATTGTGTCGGGGGGGTGGACTCAGTATCACAAAATCGGTTTTCGGATGCGATTTTATCATTGTTTATACGTTATACCCATATATAGCTACAAATATCTAGGTATGACAACAATATTGACGTTTTTAAAACAGAAATTGTCACGTCGACTGCCGAGGATTTTTTAACGTGGACAAACGATCCGTATATTATCTATAAATAATATTATTAATTTCATCGGCAGATGACGTAGTACGCATTACGTGCAGTTCTGACATACCTGGATATTTAGCCATGGTTATACCAAAATAGACACACCATCGGTACCGTACTATGCTGCTTATCGTTGATGGCTTAGAATAATCACGGTATGAACCCGTTAACCTGTGGTATAAACACAGTATATACACAATGATAAAATGGAATCCGAATACGAGACGTCACGATGCACACGTCACGTAATATCCATGTGGGTTATCTATCAATTTCACCGGGCCGTCAAAACGGATCTCATTTGCCAAAGTTTCGCCGTTAAGACCCGGAACGCCCTGTATACACTCGGCGGACCGGCCGCAGAGCCGTATTAAAATATTATTATTACCGCGTTTTCGGCGAGCGCGCGCTCACACACCGCGTATGTGTGTGTGTGTGTGTGTGTGTGTGTGTGTGTATATACTTGTATTATTCATCCCTTACGCGTACGAGACGCACGCCGTCGCCGTATCTCTCTTTCTCCGGCTCTCCGTGTCTCCGGGTTTTGGGGTGAAATACGTCCGAAGAATATTAACCAAACCCCTATATGTCGGCCTATACCCAACCCTCTATACCACATTCCCCCACAAGTAGATGCCGAACGTCATACGTTATACACACACACACACACACACGTGTGCCAGTACGTAATATACCTACGTATTGTTACCGCTGTTACCACTGTTGCACGCTCTACATATATATATATACATTATATTATATTATATAAACGCGCATACGCTCGGGCGACCGACCGGATAGCTTCTAATTAAAACCGTTCGCAGATATCGTATATCAGCCACCGCCGTTCGTCTCTTTTCGCCTCCTCCTCCCCTCCCGTCCACATTCTCACGCGTGTGTAAACTTTTGCGCGTGTTTTCGTATACGCGATCGCGTAAAGTTCGCGTGCGCGCGTAATATGCGGACGGAGAGTTTTGTGCGGTCTCGCACCGGGCGATGTTATTTGTAAAAACCACAACCGAACCGTGCAGCTCGGGGGCATCTTTGTGGCCGACGCGTACGTGTATAATTGCACCCCCCTCCCCCCCCCCCCGAAATACCACGTTTCACCCCTATATTATAGTGACAGGATTTATGATGTACGCGACAAACCGTACGTTTTCACGTCAAACCGTATAAAATACGGTTGTCTGTGGCATATCTACGTGCGTTACGACAGCAAATATCCAATTTTATCGTTCACCGTCACACAATCCGACCACAATCGTCCGTTGATTATTTCAACACCGCGGATTTGTAAAATAAATTACAAGTATCTCGCGAAAAAACGTTATCACGATATTGTTATTAGTTATAGACACGATTGAAGATAATATACAGGTTGCTCATCGGCCCATGTTAAATAGTAAACCAATGTGACTTGTAAACTGAGAATGTAGATCAGCTGACAAAAAACCACTACTAGCGCTCCTAGCAGTATTACGAGCTGTATTATCAACATAATCGTGATTATCGTGATAAAATCAATGATTTTATACAAAATATTTATTATTATTATTATAGTACAACTATTACTAATATCCCCTGCATTTGGCCACACTGTTTTATAATTCTTACCGCTGGGAGCGCTGCAAGTGGTTTTATGGAGTGTCAGTTTTTGGGTCACATAATCGGTATTCGATGAGTAACCAGTAAATCTTAAATCGTGGTTATAGACCCCGGTTATCTACACAGGTTGGCGTCATCGAGGCGTCATCGTGGTCGACGCGGCGTTTATAGTGAACTAATAGCGCTAGTCGCAGTTGAACCGCCGATTACACGTAAAGTATCCAAGAAAATATAGTTTTCTATATAATATGCATAAACAGTTGAAATTACGAAAAAATTTCATAGAATCTTAATTATAAAACGGGAAATTCTTCATTAGATGTAATTTTTTTTTTGCATTTCTATGATTTATAGTTCTCATTATGTGTTTTTTTAAATAAATTTGACTTACCATTTTGGCGCCAAAATTTAAAATTCATCATACTGATAAGCGATAACCAAAAAAATTTTATTTTATTTTATTAAATCAATATAATTTTTACAATATACCTACCTAATAACAATCGTTAGAAATCGTTGTTATTTATACAAAAGTAAATATAATTTATCATTTAAAACATTTAATTCATATATGTATAATAAATATATAAGTTTTTAAATTCATGTTAAAAAGGTTATTTTGTTCAAAAAAACTTGATATACTTATTTTAATTGAACCAGAAATCCAAATTGTATTATTGTATTATTTCATCTCCATCGAAATGTTTTTTTACAAACATATGATTTATCTGTTACTAGATAATATTTTCGTGAAATAGCTTTGGCCCATTTTTCTCTTAGAATGAGATCTTTATAGGAGCACGAAATGAGAAATTTTTTCTAAGTTACTTTTATAACCTGAAGTACACCCAACAATACAACACCTAAACCATTATAAAAAAATGTAGCAACAGAAACAATTGAATTATTGTGTAACAAGTGAGATAACCACATATTATACTTTATAAATATCAATATTGTAAAAGTTATATTGGATTTAATAAAATTAAATTATTTTGGGCTTTAGTTATAGCTTATCAGTAAAATTAATTTTAAATTTTGGCGCCGAAATAGTTGGTCAAATTTATTTAAAATGCACATATAATGAGAACTATAAATCATTAAAACATAAAAACAATTACATCTAATGAAGAACCGTAATTTCAACGGTTTATGTTTATGTATATTATATTAAAACGACATTTTCCCGTATACTTTACGTGTAATAGTCGGTCAAACTACTACACTAGCGCTATTAGTTCACTAAAAACGCCACTTCGAATCAACTAATGCATAGTAGCATTGATAATAAATATTTAAGTATTTATAATCAATGATAGTAGCATAGGCACGAACGCAACCTGTGTACATAACCGTGTTATAGACTATTATAGTATCAATTGTTTAATAATAAGGCAATTTCTACGACATCAATGCCGTCCCGTATCGTGGCAATATTACTCTGTAAAGGAGCGAGCACACTGGGGTCCGTTCAGTTCAGTTGGATCGCATTCTATTTGTGCCGGATTAACGAAAAAAAATGCGTTGGTCGCACGTTCCATCAGTCCTTTCCGTTCCGTTAAAATTATTATCACTATTATTTTATGTTATCATTAACATACTGTATTATCGTTTTGATATAGTATCTAATATTTATTATCATTTATAAAACAAATAATAATTATTAAAATTATTAAATATTATATTTTTATAACACATAATATCAAGTTGAAATTATAATTGGGTACATTTTTTAAATAAACTTTAATTTTGTTATTATACACATTTGTTGTACATTTTTGAAGTGACACACACCGCACATAAAAACTAACACGCACACATCAAAATATATTACCTATATCGACTTTTATCAAGCAACAACAAACTGCAGGTTTTGGGAAACCGTATTATCATATGTATTCTTATCACGTTTTGGTGTCCGTCTTCAGTCATTTTTGCTAGTCGAGACATACTAGACTGAACTAATATGGACGTATGGTAAGAGAACTGAACTGAACGGATGCAGTAGGCGCTACCTAGGTCATATATTTATACGCTTATTATATAGTCCGTACTAAACTGAACGAGAATGAACTGAACTGAACAGACCCAGTGCGCTCGCTCCTTTAGCCGTAAAATATAATTCCTCTAACTATTCGACAACCACCGCGGCTAGAGTAAAACTATTTGTAGTAGTAGGGGGTGGGGATAACGACATTTTGCCACTCTAAAGTTAGCTTAGTCTGTAAAATCGACCTTTTCACTATTTCAGTCGGACAATTCGGCTATTGATTATTTTAACCGGCCACTTAAAATTAGTATTTAAAATCAACCTTAGCTGGTCAAGTAGTGGAATACTGATAAGTTTAGAAGTCTATTAAATAACTCGTAATTATAAATTATAACTAAAGTAGTTGGCCTTTAGTTTTCTTGTTGCTGTTTTAAATATTATTTATTATTTATATTATCTATCTATATATATATAGATTATAAATGCAGTAGGTATCAAGTTGAAAAACGGAAATTTTCAAATTTTTTTTTTTAAGTAACTAAAATATTTTGTGTTCCAGTATTTTATGATTGGTAGGAAAAAGATACATTTTAGAGTCTAGAAAGTTTAAATAAAAAAATTTTAGGTATACTTTTAAATAAACAATGAATTATTATTAATTATCGTTAACCATATAGTTTAATTAATTAATTAGTAACTAATTTTATTTCTAGCATTTTAATACATCTTATATAGAATATATTATGTAAAAAACGTATGGAATATTAAAGTTATAAGAAAACTTGGCCATTTCATTTATCTAAACAAGATAACATAACCATTAATAAGGACACAAATTCTGATAAAATAGTCATCATAAAACTATTTATTCCATATATCACAAAAACAACATATAATAGTCTAAATGCCTGAATGTATACATAGGCCTTAGTGTCGTCCATACATGCAATTGAAATTGCTATTGAATATTTCAGACCCTAGTGGTAAACTCAGTAATTATCACGAAAGATACTACTTTTAACTCCAGGAAATATCGTTTACTGCTTTGTCCACTAGAAATTAGTCAAATATTTACCTAGTTACAACATTTTAGAATTAAATTTCAAGTCTCAAAAATGCATTTTTTCTCTCTAAAAATCTAAGTTAAAATAAAATGCAGAATGTACAGATTGTGATTGAGTGATCAATACGCGTGTTTCGGCCTGCGAAATCCCCGGTTCGACTCCCAGGTAGCAAATGAGGTAGCCAACGAGATTTTTCTCACTGGTCTCTGGTGGAAACCGGTCATAATTACCAAACCCATCCAATAATTTGGTATCTATGCATGTCATATAGCTATCAAGAACCATATTCGACTCCTCTAATATGTGAAGCCGTGTAGGTGCAATCCTTAACATATAAAAGTTTGGAAAATAAAATAATATAGAACTGTTAATTAAAAAAAAAAAAAAAAAATTATATGCAGAATGGTCTAAATACAGTTTTTTCGGTTCCAAAGCCGATCGTGTAAATACCTATAGTTGGCCGGCAAAAGGGAATGGCAAACTGGGTAATAAGCGCAGGGCCTCGTAAAAATATTTTAGAGCCTTGCGCGAATGATGAAAGACCTTTTTTCAGCTTATTTCCTATTTTTAAAACGATATTTTACTTAAGGCCACGCTCAACATTGTGCCGGCCCGAGTAGGTGATTATAACGACAAAATTACTCATAGGTACTTAGTATTCATTTTCGGTTAACATAACGACTAAAACGGAAATAAACAGTCTGTATTATGCCCTATATATACTGTATTCCTTAAAAAATAGCATTCATCAAGTCACTTAAAACGAGTCGCAGTATTATGATGACAGATCGGGCGAACCTCTGCTCTAGACAGCGCACATTTTTTCCTTCAAACGACACGTCATTTCAGAATGTTACGTTGTACGTATTTTTAACGTCAAAATATTTAAATCGCAATAATTAAAAGAAAAAATATAAAAACAACCGTTATCTAAAGGTTATTAATTAACTTTTAAATTTTAACGTATCGTAACGTTTTGACAAAATGTCAGCGGGGGTAGGCGGCGAATTACTTTGACGAAAAAAACGAAAAAAAAAAAAAAAAAAAATGAAATGAAATGAAAAAAGAAATCGCGTATAATAAGTTTTAATAGGAAATATAATTTTATGATTTCATACGGGGTCTATGTCGGCGGCTGCGATGACCGGGGTGGGGGTGGGGGGAGGAGAAGGAGGAGGAGGAGCAAAATAATTTCCGTCAAGCTTTTAAACGTGCGCGCTAGCTGGAAAGCGACCTTTTATATACCTTTTAGCGGTATATACACAATATAATATTATTATACATTATATTATACGGTGAAACACGCGTCTTCTTAATAATATTAATAACCTTCGGAAAACCGTTCAAAGGCCGTTTTCGAACGTGCGCATATAACGTGTGTATACACTGTAACGAAATTATTTCACTGCGACAGTGTTCCACCTGCAGCGTGGATGCAATAATGCAATATGGCGTGGCAAAAACACGCGATATACATGTCATTAGCATCGTAATACGGTATGGAAAGTCGGGAGTGAGGGGCGGCGACCGGTAGACGGAGAAAGTGGGAAATTGATTGAGTTAAGAGTACACACGACGCGTACAGGTCGGACGATGAATCTCGTCTAACCGGACCCTCGCGTCCAATTTGTGTATGCGATACACCCAATGCTGTAGACGCTCGAAAGCTACCAATTTGCCAGCGTCGAGTTGGCGACAAATATAATAACGTCTGCCGTGTATATCATATAATATAATATTATACGCAGTCGTCGTCGTCGTCGTCGTCGCACCCCCTCGTCACAAGCCTCGTTTGCCCGCGTCGTCGTGTGTTTAATAATAATATTGGCGCGCGCGCGCGCGCGGAGGGCGAAACGTTTTCAGTTTTTGCATGTATAATAATAATAATAATAATAATAATAATATAATATAAATAGGGTCGACCGTGTGTTTGCGATGTTAATATAATGCGCGGCGCTGCGCACAATAATAATAATAATAATGATGATGTACACGGAAGACGCGAGGACGGCGACGACGAGTCGTTTCTAAACGGCTTGTCTGGATGACAAGGTAATTAGCGATTTAACCCGCCGCGAACCTTTCAAACGCACGCCGGAACACGCGAGCACGTAGTACAATCACATATTCATACAGCGTATACGTGAAATACATCACTGCACCCTTCCCTAGTGGAAAATAGCTCCCGTCAAACTCGGATCGGACGCTTGTTATGACTGCCGCGCCACCATTTAAGATGTTACGGAGGTTACTCGACGTCATACAGAAAATAATAATAATCGGACGACGAAATAGCCGTGGCGTGTATGCCGCGGCAACACGAACCGATATTTGAGAAACGGTACGGGTTGTCATGGAATGAAATATATATAATTCGTCAGTTATGCCAAGAAATTCTGACGTCACTCGGTCTTGTCTGCGGTCTTTACAGAATAAAATAATGGACACTGATAAGAATTTACACCGGGCAGCATAGGACGGCGTGAAAATCAGTCGCCATGTTTTCGGATGCGATTTTATCGTTCGTTACACTGTGTTTACACCACAGATACAATCCGACGTACTGATATCACAGTATACTGATAGTATCTGTTATGGTATAAACCACTGAATATTCTGTGGTGTAAATAATGATAAAATCGTATCCGAAAACATGGCGACTGGCTTACAGATTTCGGCTTAGTGTCCATCCCCTGATAATATATCTATGGTAATATCACGAACTAAGATAGTATGCACTGGAAACGACATGGAAGGCGGCTGGAAGGTAGTGGTGCGATTACATTTTGTTACGGTGAAATCAGAAAGTGAAGAATCTAAGCGATAATCTATCATGCGATCCTAACGAACATAATATGCCATACCACACATACGTAGCATGTAGTCTGCGTATGAATGTGTTGTCAAAACTATAAACTAGGCGGCGTTTTAATCATATATATTCCCCCACCTTGATATTTACTGTAACAATTAACCCGTGTATTAACCCATCGTTTCCAGTCCATACTATCTTAGTTCGTGGTTTAATATTTACAGCATAGATAATTCTTTATTATCTATGGTTTACAACAGGTATAAAAATAATTGTTTGTATATCTGTGTGGTTTACAGAGTTAAACCATTGAGTAATATAGAGCTGCCGTTATGTATCTTTATCATACAATTCACTTGAGGCCGGTAATATTTTTATTTTTGGTTAGTGATTACTCTGTCAATTATCCACGGTTTTAGAGCCTCAATGATCCGACGGAACGCCACCTCTATATAACTCTATGAGTTGAACATAATATTTAATCAAAATAAATAGTAGATAATAATAATAATTATGATAAGTGGACCGATTGACATAGGCGCCATGCGCAGAACTCAGTTACTGCATGCCATGTTATTTCGTCATGGTTGATACATAAAACGACTTGATGAAAAACAGCTAACCGACACACTAGCGTAGTACAGTCTCTAACTATATCTACGAATATTTTGGCGCTAAATATTTATTATTTATTGATTATTCAAACATATGAACTGTGACACGTATTTCCATATATGATAATTTTGTCTTGTAATCAATATACATATCTTGTAAAACTAAAAATATTTCTAAATTCATATTTCTCATAAACCAAGTCACTAAGTATTAACGCCCAATGTTCAAAGTCAGGAAACACCACTGTCATACACTGATATACACATACGCAAGGCTGGGCAAGTTAACGATATTTTTTAACTCGGTAAGTTAAATTAATTGAAAATAATATAATATAAGTTAAGTTAAAAGTTACTCGTATATTTTTTATTAACTTTTAAAGTTAAAAGTTAACTGTGAAAAAAAAAAGTAACTTAACTTAGTTAAAAGTTAAAATTTCCTAATTAGGAAAAAAAGTCGATATACCTATTATATCGCAAAAAGGTAAAAAAGGATGGTTATTCTTTACGCTCAAAAAAACTACTGCAGGGGACTTCTGCCTGAAAAAGTGTATAGATGTAAAAATAAAAATACAACACGTCATTTAAAAACCCATGCATAAATAAGAAACCAGAAAATAACTTCTAACTGCCAAGATACCTATACATTATTGTTTGATTCACACTAATGTAGTGTAAAATAAGCAGTACCTACTACTTCAATATATTTTCAATACTGAATGGACATAAATACCAGCCTCCATGTAGTTAAAAAGACCGGGCTCAGCCCAATATTCGTGAACGGCCAACGTCGCGGCGTGTGCGTGATTGGTACATCGATTCTTAACGATTACGTACATGCTATTCTAGGTACCTACTAAAATTGCGTATAAGTACCAAAAAGTAAAATTCCATTCAAAAATTTGCATTGTTCTTCGGGCAAAATTTAACTTAATTTAGATACTTTTGTATAAAGTTAACTTGAAGTTAACATGTTAGTTTTAATAAAAAAAGTAACTTATTAAGTTAAAAGTTAATCTGAAAAAAAAGTAACTCGTTAAGTAACTTAATTAAAATTAACTTAACTTTTAACTCGTTAATGCCCAGCCTTGCGTATACGGTATACCGCGTTATGTTTTGGGTAACGCTGTATAATTTAAACCTGTGGGTGACGGACGAGTAGACTCGTGACCGCGCGTATAGCTGGACCGATTTAACAGGATATAGCAACCGCATTTGCCCCGTGGCCGGTCTAACCAACTATGATAAAATACGAAATTTACGTCCGGCATTCTTATAACACAACTTTGTCATTTCTGATATCGGAGTAAATCGATAGCAGAACCTGTTTTTTTTTTTCTTCAAAATTTCAATTTTAAAGAAAATATACTTATTTAAATTATTGGATTTTAAAAATAGTTGTATCTAAAACCGCTGCTACCGCATAGATAATATGATATCGTCTATAAACTTGGACACGTGTCGATTTACTCTAAAACTACAAACGACAAAGCTGTGATGAGATTTCTGGACGTACATTTCGTATATTATCTGCAGTTGGTACGTCTCAATACGAGTACCGGGCGCGCGGATTAAGAATTATTTAACGGTATCGAAAATTCAAAAGTATAAGGGGAGCCATATTATACGCGCACCCGCGCTCAGTGGCGTATTTTGGGCAATTTTCCGGGGAGGTGTCTACGATATTAGACAGCTAACCTACCCAATTAGAGGACGAGACAACTGTCAACATTATCTCGATTCATAGAGTTCATGGTTAACAAATACATTTAACTCAAAGGTAAAATTCGTCTTTTTTTAAATGACTCAGCTAATAAGAACTCAACAATAACTTTAAAAATAGCTCTGTGTCAGTATATTTTTATTATTATTGTGTGATCATATGTATATATATATATATGAGATAGAGGTTTAGTGATTTAATTTTGATTGAAGTCCCGGTGTTTTATGTATACATAGCATTAGTCGTTAGTATCTTATTTTGTGTGTACACACTGTCGTGTTAATTTTAACGGTAAGAGGACAGACACAGAAAGAATAGATTAGACACATATGCCGAAGGTCGGCTAACGATGAAATATTAAAAGCATATAGAACAGGTAATCGTGAGGAAGATAAGGGATATTGAGCTGCAATAGGAAAGAATTTTCTCTGAATTCTCTCAACTGCAGCACATGCATAAGCGGTGGAGGGGTCCCAAAGAATACTGCCGTATTCAAGTACAGGATGCAACAAGGCATAGTATAATACAATAAAATAAAATAAAATACAAATATATTAAAATAAAATAAAATTTGTTACCTACATACGATATAAATATATTATTTCTAATTTTATTTGTATATTAGATAGGTACTTGAATTCTAAAAATAATATCTAAAACTAAAACTCAAAATTGCAAAAATGAAGTTAGGTTATAAATCGTTGCAAAATAAATAACGAAATCCTATCGAAGTCCTGAGTCAAAATTTTGAACTTCCTCCTACTCAAAGTTATAAACAATAAAGTTGTGTATTTTTTTTTTTACTATAATTATTATTATATTCTTTCTTTGAGATTATTTATTATTATCTCAGTAATAACATTACACTTTTATTATTCTTAGATTACTTATTATCAGTGAAAAATAATATATTGACGTTTGTTTGAAATAAGAAATCACAAATTAAAACAATAATATTTTATTAAAATAAAAATAATACAGGATGTTTTTTCGCACAACATAATTCTAATGACGTTATATAATCTAAAAAGCAAAAATTAAAATAAATATAATAATTTATTTAATTTAGTCTTTAAGTAGGTATATGTTAAATTAGTAATTACACATCGTAATAATAGTAATAATATTATACAATTTATAAACCATTCTAATTTATTGGAAACGATTTTTCGTCACTTTTTTTTGGCAAACAAACTCCTGAAATAATATTGTAATACATTATTTTAGTTGGGGTTTTGAAAATTTTAAATATATTTGAAAAATAAATTAAAACTAGAAATTAATTAATAAAATATTGATAACTATAGGATTTAAAATCAATACCAAAAAAAACATTTAGTAGCATCAAAATGAGATGAGTTGATAACTGAGACATAAAATGCGTATCTTACAAGAGTATCCAATTTATTTGATCTAAAAATGTTTACTATCTCAAGGTACGTTTTAAATGTAATATAATATGTCCCAAGTATTTGTTGTTACGTTAAACATAATTACCTATATGTATATTCATAATGATATAATAATCAAGAGGTATCTAATTTCATAACATCTTAATTAGTCGTCTAATTGAAAATTTTAAGTATTTAGTGTTATGTTTGTTGACATATTATTATAATATATTATTATATAGATGTGTATTTTTAGTTTCAGGTACTTGCGTTTAAAAAATATAGGTGATTATGTCACAAGTCGGTAAATAAATGTTTGGAATAATGTTTAAAACTTTTAACTAGATTCAAAATACTTTAAGTATTAAACTATTATGACTAGAGTTTGGGACTTATTGCACTAAAAATGTTTATAATATACAGTTCAAATGATCAAAATATGCTCAAAAATATGCAGCTAAAATAATTTTGATGATCTAATTATGATGACCTTAAAAATGCTTTTATAACCTATAAACAAATTAAAAAGGCCTACTCTGCGAGCATGTAAAATTCCAGGTTCCTAAATGCATTTTAAACAATAATCTAAAAATATTATGAAATAAAAGGAATAATACATATCTCCCTGGTAACAACATACTTGTAACTATTAATTACTAATAGTAGTAACTATACAGACAGATATGGACGGACACAACGGGGATCAGGACCGTCCCGAAGAAAGATTATTGGGGGGATAAAAATGTAAAAAAATGTATATAATATTTCTTTTCAAAACATAATATAAGCAAAAAAAAAAAAGTAATCACCTTTTTTCCCATTTTACCGATTTAAAATTCAAAAATAATTCAGAAACGTGAATAAGCTTAAAAAAAAGGGGGGACATCGATTTTTTCTACTATTTGCCGACTAAACTTAAATTTGCCAACTGAACTTAATTTTGTCGACTGTTTTCCGAGGTGTGGGTGAGACACCCCCCCCCCTCGGGACGGCTCCGCAGACGGGGATGTATGGTATCTAAACTTATGTTTAGAAACCTAAAACTAAAAATAGGTACCCGACATTTATTATATTTATATAAATGATTAAAAAATATTTATTTGAATTTACCTATAGCTTAGCAATACTAAAAAAAAAAAAAAATGTATGTACAAAATAGAAATTATTAAATTCTGACTCTATCCGAACCATCAAATTAATTTGTCACATGTGTTTGTCAGCTATCATTGCGTTATAATAGAATAATAACTGCAAATGTCATCAAAATCTCTGAGAATTAGTAAAATTTTTAATAAACTCCAAATGACTGCACTTTCCTTTTTCCTCATTCCTCTCTGTAATATGGTCGTGAAACAGTATTGAGTGTGTGTGTGTGTGTGAGAGAGAGAGAGAGAGAGATGTAGTATAGATGTAGATAGATAGGTAGCACGGTCAATCATGGATGAAAAATGTTTATATTTTATTTATGTCATTTTTATTTCCAAGTTCATATTTCAAAACGTATTGATTGTTCGTACCTATATAGATTGTGATAATATGGAATAATAGACAATGATAATTTCATAGCGTATAGGCATATAAGTAATGATATTCTATTAATCCCTTATAACACTATCTCTATCACTCAATGTCAGTTCCACCCTGCACGTTTTATCTCACTAAACACAAGTTATTTATTTATTCATCAATATAAAATACTATTATAAAAATTTCTTAAACGAAATTTCTATAAGCAACTTTTGATCGTGTGCGACTGCCGACCGTGACGACGACTTTGGGCCATGCACTACCCCTCAACAGGAACTTTGTGACATCCGACAATGACTTTTGGTCGTATGCGACGGAAATCGCCGTGAAAATGAACACGATCAAACAACGCGACCACGTTGAAACGATTGGTCCATCGCGTCGCGGCCGGCTGTGAAAAACTCAATGTAAACGGTCGTATCCGTCGTTATGTTTTATTTGTGCTAATATATTATATATATATATATATTAAAATTTTAAATAATTTATCACTTGCAGTCTATTCGTGAAATTCGCATAATTTTCCACGGATCAAGGAAATAAACGGAAATTGCGAACATAGGTACCGTATAACCCCGAAACCGGGTACATGTCGTATGCGGTAAACATTCTTCTCCAATTCGTGTGTACCTAGGCGAAGATTTCATAATCGCGTTCCTCGTCGTTTGTTTTCAAATTTTTGTTGATACAGTTTCGGCACAGGTGTTTTAAATCGTATACTATTTCTTCGCTGTTTTACAAACATTATATAACACGTGATCGAGGAAAAAAATTCCACCACTCTATGACTATACCACAATATGATGTCCACTTATTTTAGGTATATATAATTTTTTTAAATGTTCAATATTATCTCACTGAGTCGGCTGAATTCGGCTTCAAATATACATTTTAAAAATTCATCCAAGTATAGATGTTGGCAGTACACATATTATATAATAGTATAGTATATTATTATTGTTTTAAATTTAAAAGCAAAGATAAACAGCTCCATTCAAAAGACAATTCTGAGCAAAGTTCGGTATAAAAATGTAATAAAAAAAAAAATAGGTAACCATGAAAATTGAATTTGTTATTTCCCCATCATTTATTTAATATTATGTTAGCTATAAAAAGTAGTTTTAGGTTTCTAAACTTATGTTTAGGCACCTAATATCTCCCTTGTGTCCATCTATCCGTTCTTCTATTTGCCCTTCTGTCTGTACTCTGTAATAATTACTAGTACATAGTTACGAGTTGCTGATTTGGTTACAAGGGACAAAGATATTATTCGTCTTATACTATACGCCCGTCTGTGGTCTGTCTTTACCACTCACTGTTGTGGTTACCAAAATTAATATTTACAATTACTATTTGTTAGTTTTAGGTGTCAATACACAAGTTAATAAATTATTTAGATATGGAATTATAGTTTATTGTATAAAATACGTCTAAAAACTGGAATTTTAACACGTTTGTCGGCTTTCCGAAATTGTTTGTCCATCAAAAATCCAAAAATGACCTCTTTAAAGTACCAATTAAAACCAATTTGCTATCAAAAAAAGCTTTTTACTCCAAAACTTCTACTCGACTTCATCTGGTCGAAAAAATATAAACATCATTATAAAACCAAATGAGAAATATGTACTTATAGCCAAAACAAAAAAAAAAAAAAAATATATATATATATATTATATTCATCAGTATAATCGTTAGAATTTATGGAGTTTTACGTAGACTTGTTTCTATTCCACGTAGGTATCACCGATTGAGATTCGATCTCAACGTTTTATAAGGATCTAATATGGAGTAAGATTCTTCGTAGTGTTTTCTCTTTCTTGACTTTTACATTTTTTTCCACAAATTGGACATAAAACATTTAATTTTTATATAAATATGAACATTTACAAATATTTTACTATACCTATGGATTACTATTGATGGCAAATAATTAAGGAAAACGATCATGAGAAACATATCGTTAAGAGTAGGTATAATTTAAAATCTGCAAGTTTCACCTTATCGCAACTTTAATTCATTAATTATAGATTGGTTAATTCTACATTTTGATCTTAATTCAAAGAGAATAATTTGACTATAGTGATGGAAATTTTAATATTTACAACAGTATATAAATACATTTTATGTTATTTTAAACTTTTTATGCTATTTATTCGTAAAATTTGTTACGCTAAACTGGCTATGGTCCTTATTATGCATTATTTTATTGAATCAACCTCGTCACTATTTCTTGGATTATATTTTGATCTATTAACTGTTGTACTGGAGGGTTTTTTTATTACTTATTGTTCTTATACGCGTGTATAGGTATAGGTATTCTTAAAGTTAAGCGCATTTTTCAATATTTCGTCAAATTCGGCTAATTTTTAACTCCTAAAATCTCCCTCAATTAAACACGTTACTTCATTTAATTAGACTTATGTTCAAAATTAATTTCTACATTCCTCATTAAACTATACTCGTATACACGATTTCAAACTACGTTTTTCATATTTTCATAACATCGCACAAACTACCTCCTGTACATAGCACTGTGTATGAAATATAATCCGATAAATTCAATAGTTGCAGTGGTGAAATGCAAATTTTATCGATTTGGACTTTGTGGCGCATATCATTAATTTACGTTATTGACGATTTATAAAATTTGATTATTTTATTTAAATTATAATATTTTAATATTTTATTGTAGAATGTCCCGTTCTAATGGTAATTATATTTTACATATATATATATATATGGTATACGAATTCTATCATCAAATATACAATAATAATAACAATACCGTATGTATATCACTATAAACTGCAACATTAACGATTAACATCATCGCACATCTATTTAAATGCTGCGCAGGCAATTATTATTAGGTATACTCAGTAATCACGTGTGCATATTATCATAATACTCGTCCACTGTACGTTGTGCATATTATAAACTGTTAAGTCTACAGCTGCAGGGATTCACGCCAAGTTTAAAACCTAAGCAATTATTCTCCACAAATTTAACGCAACATAATCACCGCAGACTATAAGATTGTATTGTTATAAAATTATTGTCTTTGCGTGAGTTTAGTGGCGTTTTCCTACCTACGCCCCGTGTACACTTTCCGTGTAAAAATTATTATCATCGACTGATAACAATAGAGAGCAATAGATAATGTAAATTCCATAGTATGAAAGTACGGCGTATATTTCATTGCCTACACGAGTGCAACAGAGCTCAACAGGTGTATTTTTTTCAATGATTCCAATGATACTTACGAAAGTCTCGTATTTGTATACCTACTGCAATATGCATACCGAGTAGGTACTCGACTTTACCCTCTTGACCAATGTAGAACTGTATAGACGTATAATGACTTAAATCATTCCCAAACTACTATAATATATTGCTGGGTATATGTATATAGATAAACCAATATGATTATTTCGTCTCGATCGATCACGTTACCTACTGCGATATCAGTAAAACCAAAAGATTACATTTTATCAATTAGTATCACACGCGAAAATTGTTATAATTATTTTAAATATCATTTGAGTAAATTATAGTTGAATTTAAATAACTCGAAAAATAATCGCAATATGTCGCGATAATAATATTACTTATACAGTTATACCTATTCTAGTTTTTTCTGCATAGTTCTTTGTAGCTATACTATCAGACAATATTCGCTGCAAGTACCTACCTACTTGTTTTAAATAATTGAAATAATAATAATAATTTAATCAACCATTTAAAAATTCGATAGATACTAAACACATTAGTAAAAATAATTTCGGTCTATATTATTTGTCTATATATATTTTAATTACATAACAATAATCATAACTATAACTTGTAAAACAAATAAACAAATATTTAAATGCTATATATAAACATATATAGGTAAGTATACATATACTATAAATATCCATATAATTAATACAAAATAATTAAATATTATATAAACATCGCGAGTAGGTACCTACTTAACAAGTTATGTCGAATAAAATATTTTAATTCTCTATAAGGAAAATCTATTCAACATACAATGTGTAAATTATACATACATACATATATGTATTGTATATATATTATACAGTGTTTAAAGAACTATTTATTTATCGAAAAATTGCGTTTTTAAATGAGTGTTACAATAATTTGTGATAATTACAATACCGTCAATGAGCACATTAACATAAATACAAAGTTTAAATAATATAACGTCTGATTTCAAAAATAATAATTTTAATAAAACAATAATATCAAAAATTAACCGATGTATTTATAATAATCGGTATACAGGAACTATGGGGCTTATAAAAACGATTCTTCGTGAATGTTCCCCAACATTTTGATGCAATATAATATTATCTGCTATTTTAGAAAAAAAGGATTCTGTCGTCATATTTTGAAATCGTTCAGGAGAGAATTTTTTTTAAATTCAATCTGCATTATTTGAAGTTTCAACCTCGTCTTCTTTTATATTTAATTTAATGTTGGACTAAATATTTTCGTTTTAAACTTCAAATGTGTGTTTTAAAAATATACTAATAAGATGCCAAAAAGTCGATTTTTAAAACGAAAAAATTGATTTATAACATTTTTATTCTAAGCTAGCGTACAAGAAAAACACAAAATATCACGATATCTATATTACCTAATGATTTTGACTTTGTAAAATTTTGAGTCTGGAAAATTAAAAAAAAACTTCAATATACCTAGTAATTTATTCTATGAAAACATAATAAGTATTTAGTTAATATTCGTAAAATGTTCAAAAATTATATATATTGAAAATATTTTGTGAACATAACATATACTTTCTGGAAACGTTTTACAGACATTTTTTTTTTTTTATAACACGGTACGTTACTTCAATAATTGAATTAATTATTAATGAATTATTTATATACAACGTCCGTTCGATCGCATTGTCCTACCCGTGTGGTCTGGATTCTCGTCGTATCAGAAAAAGTCGTCATCATCGTTATCGTCGTAGTCGTGCTGGACATTGAAGAATGTGTACAATCTGTCGAAGAACGACGGTCGGCCGACCAAAAAACGTCGGCCGAAGTCGGCCCCATTAATGTCGTACTGCGAACGCGAACGATATACGCGTCGCAAAGGAATTCCGATGATAAATCGGCGAAATCGCTGTAAAACGGTCGCCGGGTTTGACTTTTGGTCGTACGCGACCGCATCGGCAAAAACACTACAATAACATGCAAATACAGCTAAGCACAACAAAACGATAACGTGCCGTGGTCGGCTCATGATGACTGAACTGAAACTGAATGACCGTCCGGCCTAGTCACTTTTCACGGTCGTCCGCGTATGATATTATGACCTAATCGTTATTATTATTATTATTATTATTATCATTTGTATTATATACATGTCTGAAGTCATATATATATATATATATATATATATATATATGTGTGTGTGTGTGTGTATATAAGAGGAAATAAAAATGATTATATAACCTCAAAAAAAATATACTCGATTGATAGAAATTTCCAAAAAAATTCAATAATGTTCCGTGTATTTAATTTAGCTTAGAATAGAATTCGATTTTGGAAAAAAAATGTTTGGTCGATATTATTCAATATTTTTTCTTCGAGTGTTCGATATTTGTTATATAAGCAGTTTATAACTTCGTACTTGAATTCGGGTGGGGGGGGGGGGAAGAGCAGTCAGGAACGAAAAGCATTTTCTTTTTTTAATAACAGCTTCTTCTAAATTCTCCATAACGAATCCACTAAGAACGGAAAACATATACCTACAATCACTTGAATATTAAAATTCCAAATAAATTAACACCTAGCACCTGCAGTAGGTCATGTACACCGAAACTTTGTTGGTTTTTGAACAAAATGGCTCTATATGCTATATCTAATATTTTCATAATTCTATTAGTATTTGAAATAATAATACTGTACCTATTAAACTAAAATTTAGATATATATAGATCCATTAGGAAGGTATACCTAGGATAATGCAAAAAATATAGAAAATCAATAGATTCTACATATATCGTATGAAAAGTTCGCAGATTAAAACGTTCTCCTGAAGAATAACCCTTCAAAATATCACGATAAAAGGGTATATAAATCATATCAAAGGGTTCTACTCTTTTATTCTAAGGCACATACGTATGAATAAAAAATGTATTTAAAGATAAATTCAAAGTGGTTTTAAAATAAATTCTCTGAGCGCTCTGGCTTTATAGATACATAATATTATATTGTTTCAACTATATAGTCAGTGGTGGATTTGCGGAGGGAGGCAGGGGGGCGGAGCTGCTCTTCATTTTTTTTTCATGTTTAACAGCGTATACCTCTTAATTTATTTATCCAGGAACGCAGTGTTTATTTTAATTTTTATTTAATGTTTTTAAAAATTATAATTTTTTTTTTTTTTTTTGGAAAAATCGTGAAATTACGAAAATGAATGTTTTTTGTCCTTATCACATAATAAGTTTTAGATAAAAAGCATGATATTAAATGTTGAATAGTTGATCTTATTAAATCATATTGGTATCATAGAGGTAATAAATAATAATCTTCATTATCCGTGAATGGCCAAAGCCTAAAAGAATGGCAAAATCAATGCGACACCGATAAACTTCATTTCGGTCTACATCTACAACTTCCTCGATTATTCATTTAAAAGGAAAAGTGTTAAATTATTTTGAAAGAGGAATGCTTAAACTATGCTATCTTGAAAATATGTAACGCTAACAATGATGTAAAAAAAATTTTAGATTTTTCTATTCTATTCGTGTTATATAATAATCTAAAATGTTTTTAAAAATCTCTCCTGTTTAAGAAACTTTGGATAGGGGGTGTGGGGGACGAAGTCCTCCACGGCTTACTTTTTCTCTCTAAATGTCCCGGAAAGCTGATTTTTTAACCAAGCTCAGAGTCCGTCTATATTTTTTTTATATTTTTTTTTTCCAATTCAACCACTGCATATACATACATACATACATACATACATACAACACCACACAGAATCTAAAAAATAACCTATTCTCTGTGGAATTTTGAATTTTTTAATTTCATTTCAGTATATTTTGGTAAAAATTAGCGACAAATAAACAAAAATGGCGTCGGAGGCATTCCTATTTTTAGATGGAGTTGGAGGTAAGCGCCGCCGTAGTTTATTCATTATTAATATGTATACCGAGTGTGCAGCAATATACAGGTTTCGACGATGAGTTTACCAACATAGGATAACAATATACGAGCATCCAATATTAGAGTTTCGGCATAAATACAGTTTAGATTATTATTATTATTATTCAATTCCGATTTGATTATTTCCATCGTATTGGATGTAAATACAAGGTCCGTCACCCTGGCCCTGCCATTTTCAATTTCAATAAAAAAAACTATTCAAAATTATGTAATATCATTTGTAATACTATTTGCAGAAATTTAAAACGCGAATTTCCCTATGGCAGGGCCAGGGTGACATCACCCTGGCCCTGCCATAAGGAAGTCCAGTTTTAAGTGCTTTAGGGTTAGTTACAAAAAAAGTTATGGTGGTTACAAATGGTTACAAATGATATTACATAAATTTGAATAGTTTTTTTTTATTGAAATTGAAAATGGCAAGGCCAGGGTGACAGACCTGTAAATACGAACTGTATTCAACTCGTTCAACTCAACTCAAAACATTTTTTTTTTTTAGATTCTGAGCGTAGTAGAGAACTTGTAGTTATACAATTATGTTTATTTTCGTTTTTTTCTCTCTGCTAACAAATTTACTACCAGAAGGAGCCGAGAAGGATCTTTGGCGACAGTATGATATTGATATGAAATCGACTGTAGATGTGGTACCCTATATACATAGGATTTTTCGAATTTCCCAGTAGTTTCCAACGGGAAGAATTTAACTTCCAATTACACGATATGTGTAGTCATGTACCTACTGTATATAATGTATATATACCTACAGACTACCTACCATATACGGTGTAGATGTATAACTTACATACACCGTAAGTATAACGTATAATGTTATACAGTGTGATAAATTTAAAACCAACTTTTATACCGTGTAAGAGTTATGTATACTTTTAGGTTTTGGAAAAAAATTCACTTGGGCTCAGGCGGCACATTTAAAACTACCTTTTATACGATATAAAATGAAAGTCAATTTTTATAACATAACAAAATAACAAACAAAATTATTACGATTACCTATTTTTTTTTTATCGAATGCAATGATTTATCGCACCGCATTCGAATCTAAAATAATAAACTTCATCCCGTCCCAGGACTGAAGCGACAATGCACCCACTTTCTCTACACGTATAGCGCCTACCCAACGTGCGCAGTGCTTCCCTGGTTTATTTTTATTATTTTTTTTTTTTTTGGAAATGTAGGTTTAACACGTAGGTTAACACATGACCATTTCCTGCAAGGGTTTTTAATCGGACCGACAGATATTTGAATTCACTGTGACACTCGGAACGACAAACGGATTTGTAATTACATTTCAAAATAACCCGGCTTCCGAGTTTTTAGTTTTTTTTAGTTTTTTTAGTTTTTTTTTTTTTTTTTTTTTTTTTTTTAACACCGACGGTTATGATTTTCAATTCTCCGCAATCTGTCGTTATAATATATGTCACGTTTCCTTCGGGCGGGCCCTATAGCTTTCTCGCCAACCGCCGTTACGTCACGCAACGTAAAAAGCCGCGGTTCAATACACGGCCGTATTGTGTGTATAATATGTGAATGGCACCGATGCGACTATACATTACCCATTTCGTAACGACTCCGGTCGTGGTGCGCGCACCCTCCGGGCCCATTCCATCGCAGCCTTCCGACGGCGCGGCGAAACAATCGGATCATATATAATATATTATAGGTAACGCTGACGAGATGATTATTATTATTATGATTATTATTATTGGCGGAAAAGTTTCACCGGGTACACACGAACAATAAAAATGTGAACAAAAAAACAAAAAAATTGAAATTAAAAACAGTATGAGACCGATGTGAAAACGAACGTCAATCGACAGTAAAAGCAGGCGTACACTACGGATTCTGTTTTCATTCGTCCGCTATTGACGATACCTATATAGGCACGCCGGGCCGAGCGGATGTAGTTGACCCCAAAGTATAGTGTTTCCGTCGAACTACGCGAAGTCTTTCGCCCGGCTAAATAACTCGAAAATTCATACCTATAGGTATCCATTATAGATTATATTTAATACAATCGTCTCGCGCATCGCGTGTTTTTCGGGCCCGACATACACCCGTCGGCCGACGAAAACCCCGTTTTTCAAATTCAAATCGGTGATATGGACAATTACACGCGTTATTTGTTGATTCGGACGTTGGCGCTTTTCGTCCCGCCGACCATTCTCGTCCGTTCCGGTGAGTAACATTCAATACCTATGTGGGTAAAATACAACGCAGGCGATTTGCAGGTACTCATACGATCAGTGGCGTGTCATACGTGTGTGCGATGTGTGCAAATGCCACGGGCCCTCGGTTAGAGGGGCCCATTATTACTGAACGTCCCAGAAAAAAAAAAAAATTCAATTATGTAAGAAAAAGTAAAAAGATTGTTCACAATTTCACAGAGTTCTCCTTTTCTCAATCTGATATCAATACATGATTGTCATAAATTTGCATTACATCATTTAATTATTTTGGTATGAAAATACTCACTTTAAATTTGAATTTATGAACTTATATTTATATTATTTAGAATTAAAAAGTGAAGGGGGCCCTTTTTTACTTTTGCGCAAGGGCCCGTCTTGGGGATGAACCGCCACTGCGTACGATAATATTATCATATTTTATAGTTGGCCAGTACAACAATAGTAGGTATACCTACCATATTATTATCTACCTACGAAACTATGAAACGAAAAAAATTATAAAAAAATAATAATAATAATAATAGTAATACAGAACCAAAAACCGTTTTTGTCAAAACTATGCCGAAATGCTTTTAATCAAGAGAACGACCGCACCGTGACAAAATAGATAGGTGTTATCACAGTCGACACGTTTTTATTCCTCGTGTGCGCATCTCCTCTTCACCCGGGCCTATACGCAGTTCACCGCTTTTCATTGGGCCAATGTTTTGTCATTCGATATAGTAAACAAACAACTAAACATGGATTATAATAACTTAAATCATAATAAATAACATGGAATATACCTAATTTATTCAAATTATTTGTGCACTATATTAATTATATTCCCATAGTTTACGGGACACCTTTTTTTTTTTTTTAATTTTTTTTTCTAGTACCTATGTAGTTTTCGACAAAAAACATACGGTGAAGTCAGAATTTCTCGGTCCGACTTACTTTCGAAGTTATGGCAATTCGAGGTGATATCGTACCAGAAAAAACAAAACAATTTACGCTGCATTTCCGTATAAAATGTGTGGTTTTTTTAAAATTAATAAATTGTACCTAAAAGGGACATTTTGTGTAGAGGTATATTTATGCGTACCTACTGGGGTGCTTGTATGTTATCGCGACTACTTACAGTTTTCCGGAAATCACAATATTATGTTATCGCAACTACCAAATAATACTGTGGTAGGTATTTATCGATATTCTCGCATAGCGAGAGTTTACCCGTTAGGTTATAGGTCACAAGTATATTACATGAAAACATTTTTAAAATAATTATTTTTGAAAAAGTAAATAATTTACGGTATTCGTCTCTGGTAGTCGCGATAAGTACCGGTACTGTTAAATGGCAGTCTAAAACCGCACATTTGATACGGGAAAGCAGCGTAAAATGTGTTGTTTTTGCTGGTATGAAATGACTTTAAATTGCCATAACTTCAAAACTCAGTCCGACCGAGAAATTCTAACTTCACCATAATTTTTTTGTTCATTGGAAAATCAAATGAAAATAATAAAGAACGAAAAAAATTAAACTTATTATTATTATTATTTTTTTTTTTTTGCTTATTTACTGTTTAAAGAATTTATTTCGGCATTTTTTGTCGGCCAAACCAGAAATTATTCGCATTTAGTTGGCGCAAAATCCGAAAAAGTTCATGACCTTTTTTGGCCCACGTTATTTTCTATTCCATATTTTTGACCCAGTTGAAACTTTACGTTTGTCATACCTGTCGTAACTCATTAATATTAAAGTATAATGTTAAATAAAAGATGATAACTTTCTCTAACTTTTGACAGACATTTTTTTTTGTAAGTATTTTATATCTGTAATGGTCGAAAGAAGGTCTCTCAGTTTTCAATAATTTAAAATTATTTATACAACAATTATTGCTCATGAAAAATACAATATTAACATTAATCAAAAATGTCTCTGTCAAAATGTAGTAAATTTTAGTAAAAGTACCTTTTTTTTTATTGATATAAGAAATATTTATCTGCGATTAATCTAGCCCATAAAATATTGGAAGTACAAAACCATGTTTTCACGGAATATTTTTCGGAGTGTGACGTCCTCTTAAGTAAATAGTTTACTATACAGGTATGTAATTATTACATATAAAAATGTATAAAATAATTAGGACATAAATTTATATCATCCAGCTTATGATCTCTTTTTCTCTAGTTTGCTTCCAGGCTTGAATAGTATTCCGAATATACTTTTTAAGTATTTAGATTATTTTTGAATACTTTATTTTGAAACTATATTTAACACAGTATTTTGAATACTTTTTAAAAGTATTAAGTGTTCTTAAAAAAAAATTCTCTTAAGATTCCAATTAGGTATATATTTTTTTATTATTTTGCAATCAGATTTCAATGTAAATTGTTCGCTCAGATTCTACAATAATTAAAACCCTTATAATACACATTGTTGACTGTTTATGTTTAATGTAATAATATAAATTATTACTTAATACTTTCAATATTTAAATTTAGTACATATAGATAAGATAAAGTATACGAAATATATTTGGAATAATTTTTGTGAAGTATTCCGAATACTTTGGAAATACCAATATCATAAAGTATTGGAATACATATTCTGAATATTTTTTTTAGAAGTATTCGAAATATTTTAAAACTATTTCACCTAAGGCTGTTTGCTTCTACCCTCCTGTGATCGAGTTCCAGTATTTCACAACTTTAAAAAAAAAAACTTTCTCTATTATTTATTCATTTATAAATTATTTTGATTGGTATTCCATTTTGATGCATCGTAGCATTGCTTAGGTTACAAAATTTCTTTATCAATCTATTATTAATAATGTGCCTAAATGTAACTACAAAAGTAGTCACATATACGGTATGGTTTTCCAATGAAATAAAAAACATTAATTTTTAAAATAATTAAGCTCATGCTTCGTAGAAATTAACTTTTAGTGTTACTGTTTAAAATGCATTTTCCTTCTTACGTGTCAAATTTAAATTTTAAATTTTTGAGAAATGTTTTCGTAAGTACATTAAAGAATCTGAAGTGTTACACTCATAAATAATTCTTGATGTTTTTGGAAATTTCTAAAAATAGTTGCTTCTTGAGTAACATTCCTAAAGAATTATCATATTATAATGGAGTAGTCTCTTCTAATGAGCTGAAAGCAGCTTTCTTCTAATTTTTTATGACTTAGATGTAGATTAATTATGTATCTCTTGTCTTTGATTTGCCTTGTAATATCAGTTTTATTTTTGATGATGTTTATCGTGGTCTTTCAGCTTTACGTGGTAATTAGTCAGTTGGTCCTGATAGGCTTGGTGGTGAATTAATTTTTCATTTAAGATTTATTGTTTATTATTCTCTTTGGATCATCTTTAATAGATCTGTGGAGAAAGGAGTTTATCTTGTGAATCCTTGTGAAAATTCAGTTCTAATACACCCATCCTTAAATCTGGTTTTCCTTCTGTTATACCTATAATTAAAGACCAATATCTTTTCTGTTACATATTTCTGAAGTTTTTGAAAATCTAGTCATGAAAGAAATACAAACTTAAGTAAACAGGGTAATCATTTAGGAGCGATATAGTTTCGGTCCACTTCGTTCAACTATCACTTGTAACCTTGTGTTTATGCATTTGGTTTTTAACGCATTTCAGATTTCTAACAATAGTCGAAAATAGATGTGTTGTATATTGATTGCAATAAGGCTTTTGAATTAATTAATCATAATGTTTTACTTGAAGTGAGTAAAGCATCTGGTTTTAGTAAACCTCTCTTCACGCTAGATAACAGAGTTATAGTATTTGTAACGAAGTCCAACTTACTCTTAACTTCGTCTGGTGTTCCTCAGAATCCCAGTGGACATTTATCTCCTAATCTATTCTATATTTTACTAGCGAATAATGTAAGTCATATTCTTTTTAACTATAAATTATTTACTTTTACTAATGACATAAAACTATTTATACAGATTGATTCTGTGAGCGATTATATTAAACTACAATGTGACCTGAATCGTATATTTATTGTGAGCACATTTTAATCATTACAAACCCAATATATTATTTGAATAAATACAAAGTTAGAAAATCTACAAATTTACTCATTAAAGTACCATTCTGATCAAATTTATTACCGGAAAATGAGTACACAATGTAACGGTTTAACGGTTAGATCGATTCTTTTGGTCAAAATATCGTTTCCAGAAAAATAAAAATAAATATGAACGTTATTAGATAAAACTACTAGCTTCCTCACTTCCTTCAGAATCTAAAATATTATGTAAATATATTGTTATTATATTCTCATCTTATTATATTATTGCTAATCATTATTTCTTCGAGTATTTACACTGCATGTACGCGCAAACAATAAACATTCAAGTCCATTTTAAAATACAGTCATTATAATCATAAATACTTATATGAATCATACCTATTACCTACATGATTTACTCATATTGTGAGTATAATTCCTATAACGGTGGTTGAATTGGAAAAAAATTAGGAAAAGGTCGCAAAAGTATAATGAAAATTTGCATTCCTGCAGACTTAAATTTCAAAATAACCATCAGGAGCAACACCCTCCCTCATGCACTCGACAAAAATAATAAATAAACAACACTTTTTATCCGACATTTATAGGTAATAATATAATGAATATATAATAAAATATAAGTAAAATTGTGGGGCGACATTGTAAAACGTAATATTACCAAAATTTATCAAATTGAGTTATATATACATTCTTATAGTAAAAAATGCGGAAAATTGAATGCTGTAACCAGATTTTGTCTAAACGTACTATGTCTTTTGTTAAAATCAATTTAAATTACACGAATGACGTCAAAACTCACTATGAACTGCAACACTACATCATCAACACTGAAAAAAGTGGAAAACGAAAATAGTACGTTTTGCACTGTCGCCCCACAATTATTGCATACCACCTATAACTACTATTTAAAGTAGCTGATGCTCAAAATCATTTTGTATTTTTTTTTGTTTTTTTAATATTTTACATAATACTTTGTTTGGTTATTAGATAAATTCGGAACATACCGAATTTTCGTTTCCCTCAACTCTATACGACCTTCCAAAATTAACCAATTATGTGAATAATTAAACATCGATTTTTGAAGGATATTTTTAAATGCGAGAACTAAAATGTGTACAGGAAATTAAAAAACTATTATTTGAACATAGCAAAAAGTCTGAACAATGTCGAACTATTTTTGAAGCCTACGGAAACGTTTGAATTTTTACGTCAATTTTTACGTCGATTTAGATTTTCGTTCAGCGTTAAATTATTACCTGCATGTTTCACGAACTTTCGGATGCATCCATATTCCCTTAAACGACATTCCGACATTGACTCTTCGGAAAATGTAAATGTCGATTTTTGCGGTCAATTTTTAACATAATTATGGCCCGGAATTCGTACGTTATATATAATACGGTACCTATAGTGGCTGCTAATTACAATTAAATCATATTATTATTCCCATTCTTAGCGTGCCGTTTATAAATTATATAAAAGAAGTGTACGTTGAAATATTAAAAAAATATTAAAAAAAAAAAAATATATATATATAGGTATAATGGGGTTGTAACTTGACAGTGATGTAATATGGTTTTCTTCGATTCCAGTCGTATTTTACCGACTCTCTGTGCCTCTATATAAAACTGCATATTATACCCGTCGGCTTTATATGGAAATCGAACACGATTTCATTGAGCACCTCACAGCGTGCTAAGTCCTAATCTATAATATATATATATATATATACAAACTGTATACCTATTAAAGTCTGTGTTTTCGTGATGACGTTTATAGAGTGTTTAGGTATCGGTTTTTTCACGGGTCATTTTTACCGATTAAAAAAAAAACATATTTTCGCACGGTCTAGCCGCATGGACTTTCGGAGCACACATTACTATACAGTCGACTCTCGGTAACTCGAAGTTCGGGGGAAAAAAAAAAATTCGACTTACTAAAAATTTCGAGTTATCGAACACTTTTAAAAAGTATGTTTTTATTTTTGAATAAAATTTTTACATTAAAGAAATAAAAAAAAAATGTTTTCTTACATTCCTACTTGCATGTTATTATTTTTAACGAATTTTCCAATTTGTTAACCAACCACTGTTGGCTTTAAAACGTTCATGCCTTAACTCATGCCCAAACTCTTCAGCTTTTTCTCGTAGAATGGGTCCATTTATTGAAAATTTTCTGTCAAGACATTGTTGAAACCATTTTAATAAATAGGATTCTATGTGAGAGTATTCTCCTAGTTTCATTTTTTTTTTCGAGTTGTCGAGTTTTCATTAGTTTTTTAAAATTACGTCTTTATTTTTAATTATTGTAGATAATGTATACTCGCTGGAATTCCAAAATCTTTGGCTATTTCTTGTTTTTTTTTCGCCTTTTTCAATAATTTTAAGCAAGTTCACTTTTTCTGCAAGTGATAATGTTGTCAGTTTTATTTTTTGAGTCCTAATAACCACTGTATTAACACTGTCACACTCACACGATAAACGATTAAACGAACAGACGGCATAGAACTAAAACTGAAATCTATTGTATGGAGTTATCAAGGTTTAAATTACAAATATGTAGTTGACTATAATGGTCGGGTTTTACAATACAAGTCATAAGCGCAAAATAATCTCCTTGATAAACTATTTTTAGTATCTACTAAATTTGGATAAGAAAATTCGAGATATCGAAAACTTGTCAAATTAATTTTCGAGTTAGCATGATTATTTAAACATTAAGTGTTAGGGTTTTTCGAAGGGGAATTTTAATTATTCGAGATATCGAGAATTTCGAGTTGTCAAGGTTCGAGTTACCGAGAGTCGACTGTATTTATCGTCTTAGGTCGATGTATACATTATGAAAAATGTCGTAAAAAACAATAAAATAACAATAATGCGGTAAAAAAAAAAAAAAAAATCGTCTCAGACTATTATTATTATTATTATTATTATTATTATTATTATCATCATCATTATTATTATATACGCGTATTAAATATCGTCTTTCGTACACACTGGGCGTGTGCGTGTTTATTTTGGAATACGGTTCAAAAATAATAATATCGTATACCAGTGAACGATATGGTACGTGTGAGCGTATAGAAAAAAAAAAAAAACGGTGTAAAAATATCCCAGCTCGAGAATACGGATATGATAATATATCTTCTTCTATTCCTTCGCCTTCTCTCCCGACTATTTGGGGTCGGCCGGGATATGATAATATATATATTATATATTATATTACAGCAGTGAAACGAGTAAAAACCGTCCGAATTACAATATTATTATTACGTATAAATTTCACCGCGTACACGACAATATTATCGTACCGTTGAGATTATTATCGTGTTGGCAATAGGCAAGGCTGGGCATTAACGAGTTAAAAGTTAAAATTAAGTAAAAAAGTTTAGTTAATTGTAATTAAGTTACCTAACGCGTTACATTTTTTATTCAGATTAACTTTAAACCTAATAAGTTACTTTTTTTTTTATTAAAATTAACGTGTTAACTTCAAGTTAACTTTATACAAAAGTATCTAAATCCATAGTTAAATTTTGCTCGAAGGACAATGCAAATTTTTGAACGGGATTTTACTTTTTGATACTTAGACGCAATTTTAGTAAGTATACTTAGAATAGCATGTTCGTTAATAATCGATGTACCTACCGTACTCACGCACACGCCGCGACGTTGGCCGTTCACGAATATTGGGGCTGAGCCCGGTCAGTGTTCAACTACACGGAGACTAGTATTTATATGTCCACTCAGTATAGAAAATACATATTTGAAGTAGTATAGGTACTGCTTATTTTACACTGCATTAGTGTGAATCAAACAATAATGTAGGTATGTATCTTGGCGGTCAGAAGTTATTTTCTGATTTCTTACTTGTGCACGGGTTTTAAAATAACGTGTTTTATTTTTATTTTTACATGTATACACTTTTTCGGGCAGAAGAAGTCCCGAGTAGTTTTTTTGAGCGTAAAGAATAACCATCCTTTTTTTTTACCTTTTTAACGATATAATAAGTATATCGACTTTTCTTCCTAATTGGGAAATGTTAACTTTTAACCAAGTTAAGTTACTTTTTTTTCAAAGTTAACTTTTAACTTAACTTAGCTTGTATTATTTTCAATTGACTTAACTTATAACGAGTTAAAAAATATCGTTAACTTGCCCAGCCTTGGCAATAGGTACTATATATTAATACTATGTTATGTGTAAACATTGATTTTTCGTCTGTTTTTTTTTTTTTTCAGCCAACCAACATGTCGATTACGCAGATCAGTGTTATCGGGACGATCCAAAAATAGATATTTGTATCCGCAATAGTATTAACGACGTGATCGACCGGTTCCATAAAGGTTCATAATATATTATGTAATAATACATTAACCGCTAAGACAATAAAATTGCATTTTTCCGAGTCGATTTCGGGATGAGAAATAATTGAGAGAACGCTTAACACAAAAATGCGTTTTAACGGCACTAAAAAACGTTCTCGCTCTCCAAGTAGGTACAACTTCTCTCCCATATTATAGCTGTGATTGTAGATTCAAAATATAAGTACGGAATAACACGATAGATGAGAATGTTTACTATGGGCGAACATGGGGTATGTTTTTTTAGTTAAAATGAGTTTTTAAACATTTTTATTATTTTTTTTTTTTTATTTGAAAATTTGGAAACTCCGACGTTTTCCAATCACAAATTTTAAACGTTTAAATATACTCATTGAACAAAAACTCTACGCTCGATCTTAGTTTAAGTTCTCGTGTTTTATTTAGTGTAATTATTTCTTTTTTTTCGGATCAAACTGTGTTCAGAAGGCCATGAGTTTTTTTTAAACAAATTTCGTGAATACACAACAATAAAATGTGGTACAGATATAAGACTATTTTAAGGATACTTTTAAAATTTTTATTAACATTTTTTAATTGTTAAACTTCAAAAAATTTCTTAAAAATTGCTTACACAGAATCACTTTAAAATGTATAGTATAGTATCCACTTAATGCCTGTAATCCACCTCCTATATGCTATACGATATACTGCCCTCCTAGTAGTAGCAAAGACAGTACCTACGTAGCTAAAAACCAATAAACTGTTAGAAAAATTACCTTTTGGCATTTTTGATACGAATAAATCGTAATACGTATTATATTCTGCAGTAAACAACATTTCATAATCCAATTTTAAGGTTCTAAAACACGATTTAATTCAAGGATGGGCATTTTCAAGTTAATGAAATAATTAACTTGATGCAGTTAAGTTTATAAGAACGGATTTTTAAATAATTACAAGTTAAGACTTATTTAGTGAAATTTATTAATGAACTAATTACTTAACTAGTTAAAGTTAAAAGTTAAAATCAGATATTATTTATCTTAACTCAATTAATCCAAAATTTAAAGTTAATGTTTTTTTTTTTCATCTATTTTCAATTGTATACTACACAAAAACCACCATTTTATTTAAAATTACAAAATACAATAGTTAATTTATCCAAAAATAAAATAATAAAATATGATTTGTGAACAGTAAATTGTTAAATTTAGTCTTCGAATAAATTTTTTTTACATACCTATCTATTTTATTTAATTAGGCAAGTGCAAATTCTGCACGAAACACAGAATTAAACTAACTTCTATATATTATTATTATTATTATTATTATTATTACGTTATTGCCATTTTATGTTTATCATAACTGTATTACTATTATGTATTATGAATAGCCAATGACCAACATGAAATTATTTTGAAGTTTAATTGATATAATTTTAGTTGTAACCTATACTTATAAATAATACGAATAATACATAATATATCCATTTATAAATACAAAATATGGTACACTACTATAATCTATACACACTCTAGGAACACATTTTTCACAGATATCTTAACCATATAATATGATAAGTTTACAATTAATAAAATTATCTTGTCAAGTTAATATAAGTTAACATATTAACTTAACTTTAACTTATAAACTATAGATGGCCATCCTTGGTTTAACTACATGAAAGGGACAGAAATTGACGAAAAATGTTACTCTTAATGAAACTCAGTAGATATGTAATCGTTTTTTATAATTCGGGTTTCGGATTTCGGGTACTGAAAGATAATTCTGATATTTTACTACACAGTACTATTATTAGGTACATGAGACACGACCATACTCTATAGGTACTCTAAAGTCCTACACGGTCAATAAAACTGTCAATATTATTGACAATTTTATTCAAATACAGCCATCAATACTCATTTGGTCCAAGATTTCGAAGTGGTCGTACCGTGTTGTTTTTTGTGTTTATAACCTAACCACTTAACGTAGTAACGATACTTCCACCAACCATGTTGTCTGCCTGACAGAATGACGACGATAACTACGGAAATATTGACAACGCTCCTAGACGTTCAATATAACAACAGTCTGTTGATCGTGCCCGAAAATACGTCAATACAAAATGTTTATCAATCTCCCTGGACGATTGACAATCCTCGTCAATATCCTCCTAAACGATCAATTCTTGCTTCAATAGGATTCCGTTAATATTATTGATAAGAATATTGACAAATATTATAGACCGTGTACGGGTCACATTGATTCACTACGCATCTCCCACTTATCTCCACACACACACTCGTTAACATCGTTCATCGTGAGCTGCAAAATATGTAATGCAAAATATGCATATTGTATTGCAGTTATGTATTGCAATTTTTCTGTGTTTATATAGTTTAAAGTTCAATCGTTCAATTAGTTAATTAAAAATAATGAATCAATATTGGTTTTTTTTTTTTTTTTTTTTTTTTTTTGTCTAAATCGTCATTGTCTACATAATCTCAGTTGAAAACATTCTTCTTTCATTCGTCAACTATTCAATTGGTGCAGTGCATCTCAATTGTGGCTTAGAACATTTCCATCCCGATAATTTTTCTTACCAAAATCCATCATAATTTATTTCATATTCTCCATGCTTGACCTTCCTCGACCACTGTTGCATATATAGTAGTATAGGGCTTACAACTTTAAAGTTCAAGACTTCGTGTACACGTACTAAAATTGCATTGTTAATGAACTTTTTTTGTAAACTACAAATTTAAAATTATTTTATTCATTAAATTTACTACCATTAAAAATGTAAATCAAAATCCACTTCTCAATATTTCCGTACGTAGGTATACGAATAAAATAAATAGATAAAAAGAGATATTGGGTAGACTTTATGATCATATACGACGTTATACGCAATAATACGTTATAAATTATTAATTTCAATAACTCCCTTTTAAATGATCATCGATTCAAAATTAAAACCAAATATCAAATGTAAGAATATTGGTTAGGTATATATGATGGTGGAGTGTCCGGTTTCTTTATTTAGCTTTTCAAATTCACGTTTTTCAAACAATATTTAACTTAACAGCCCTAGTTGAAAAAATTTATGCAAAATAAATATCACTATATCATTATGTAATGTATTATATTATATTATATCACTCCTTTTTTTTTTTCGATTGCTTATATATATATATAAAAATCTTATAAATATTTAGAAAAATACCGATTAAACTCTTGTCATTGTACATCGGATAAAGATTTTAAATTAATTAACAATATTGTCTATTTGTAATTTTTTTTCTATATTAACTATTGTCATACAAAATAAAGGGCATATAATAATGAACTAACTTTGTAATTTATGTGTATAATAATTAACTATTGAGATGATAAAGTAGGTATTTTTTTGTTTTAACAAAATGTACAAGTATTATTATTTTTTTTTTTTATTTTGGTGTTGAGTTACCCGTATAATTATTTACATCTATATATAGGTATTAAAATATTGTATACTTTTTGTTTTACCGCGTGGATAATATAATAATTGTAGTTATATTATAAATTTGACAATTTACTATCAGTTCGATAATATGATACTGCTAATGTATAGTAATTATTATCGATCAAATAATATAGTTAGGTATACATATACACATCATTGTATGGAAAAAGTTGTACATTTATTATTATTCGATAATTTTTCAATTTTATTTTTATTTTTTCGTTATTTGCAGTTACTTTTTCGATATATTTTGACCGTAGAAGGGCAATTCTACATTACATGCGATATAAAATGTAATATACTCGGGTAGGCACCTATATAATATATAAACTATAATACAGGTGTATGGTTGAAAATAGTATTCAACTCGACTGGTTTTTCGGTTGACGTAAAACGGACATTTAAATAACACCTATTCGGACACAATGTAAACGGACACTGCAGCGTACACACACAAATAATAATAATTAATTAACGTTCGTACGAATCGATCAATATTTTCAATATTGTCAATTAATCGAGTTTGCTTTTCTTCCGTTGGAAACGAAACGTTATTTACAACGCGCAGCACGACGCACGCCTGTGTTTTTTTTTTTTTTTATATCTTTCCTTTTCACTACTGTATAGTTATTATTATTATTATTATTATTATTACATATATCTGAACGAGAGGAACGAATGGTTTTTTGGCTCAATGAACACGTTTGATGTGTGGCTTGCGAGTCGTGTATACTGATACGCTGGCCGGATCTTTTTATAGATCGCCATATTTTAACAGCAAATAAAACAACAAATTTAATGGGCTACGTATATACGTATATTATTATATTAAACCGTCAAATCTTTCGAAACGCGTTGTTGTGGTGGATAATTATCATTCATTCGTTCTCGCGAATAAATTATGATTTCGATTTGGCGAACCCTCCCTCCCCCCCCCCCACACCCACTTATAGATAATATACGCTAATGTTTTTCGCAAATAATGTTCACAAAATTTCTTCGGTTTTTTTAGCGTTTAAACGAAAAGAAAACCACGTAGGATAGGTACCTAATCGAAATGAACGCGGGCATGGATGATAGTCCTAAACGTCAATCGGACGGAATTCGCCGGTAAAATAACAATATATCATCTCGGTTATTTCGTTTCAAGCGGCCCCTACACGATCAATAATATTGTCAATATTCGTATCAATAAACATTGACGGAACCATATTGAAGCGAGTATTGATCGTTTAGGAGCATATTGATGTAGATTGTCAATAATTGAGAGAAATTGATAGAAATTTCGATTGACGCGTATTGAATCAGTACACATTGAACGTCTAGGAACGTTTATTGACAATATTTTCCGTAATTTTCATTATTAATTTTTTTTTATTATTATTATTATTACTTTAATTATTTTTAATATATATATATATAATTTACTATCTATCAGTCGAACAGCATGGCGGAAATAACGAAACCACGATCCTTTGACGACGAATCGGTCGGTGAGCGTGAATTTTTAACTATTTTAATAACTTTATATCGCGATCATCCTGAACTATGGCAATTGAAATCCAAAGATTATTTTAGTAAAAATAAAAAAGCTGCAGCACTCCGAAAAATCGTAGACACTTTAAAACCATATAATCTGATTTCACATGCACATGGCCAAAGTCGCAGCGAGAAATTTGAAACCATTTGAGAAACAAAAAAACAACACAACAGGACAAATACACAACAACGACAGGACAAGGAGCACTACGAACTCGAGGATCGAATGAGTATTGATGGCTATGCTTGATGATAAGATTGAAGTACATTGACGCATCCGTCAATTTAAATTGTCAATATTATCGACAATAATATTGATCGTGTAGGGGTCACTTTAGTCATTCAGTACCTACAGTTTTCCGGGAATATTGTACATTTCGAAACGCGCCATAACTCCGACGTTCGGAAGTCTCCGTACTTCGTACATAAAATATTGTTGACAGTTGCAGTACGGTACACGCGTGCATATATACTATATTAAATATAAATATTATATATATAATACACCTGTCTATTGTGCGCGAAATAAAAATCTAAAAAGTCAACTCCAAACGTACCTATTAGTTGAAATTTTCAAAAAATTCCAAATCGCAATAGTATATTAATGGTATGTTCCCTGGCGAGTATATTATATAGGTACTTACAATAATTTATACACATTATGTTCCGTACGCCGCCTAATATTATACCTAAACGTAAATAATCGAGAGAATGTTTTTTTTGAAATACGGTTGTTTTATATAAATTATTAATTGCGGTAGACAGTTTTTTTTCCGCAATTCCCCCCCCCCCCCCCCCCCCGAAAAAATGATACCCGAAAATTTCCAACAAACGCGGTTACCAGTTATTAGATGTATAATTTATCTTGGGTATAAATTTTTAAAAAAACTATTGTTCACATATCGGATTATCAAACGTAAATAAATTCAAATAGTATACTACAACATTATATTTTATAGTGCACACTATTATCTATATCATCATCTGAAAATGATAATACTTTCGATAAAATACCTACTCTTAAAAATTACATTACAATATATAAATCTATACATATTATATAAAAGCCGAAAACCACTCACCCACTGATCGCTGTTTCTCAAAAACTACACTTGAAATTCGGAATAGTGGTTCCTCTCTAATACTTTAACCGTGCAATAAGAAAGGATTTAAAAAAATGTTGCGTTTAAGTGGATTATAATTAATATCTAATAGTTATTCACCGCCAGTACGTATTGTACTAATTAAACTATCTTTTCAGGACAGACAAAACGCTTCTGTTATCAAATTAATGAATAAACCAAAACTTTTATTATTTATTGTATTTGATAGTATTATATTTCACACCTTAACCCTTCTCATACCGGGCAAAACTGTTCACGGATAATTCAGCTAGTATTATTATATAATAATAATAATTGATATTAAACAACATTTCAATATACGGAAATAAAACGGTACAAAAAAAAAAAAATATATATATATATATAGTTATATGTTATGTACTTATATTAATATGTTTAGTTTTGAAAACATAGGTAAGTACATTATTGCATTCAAAAAATTATTCTAAAAAAGTTCGATATAATATATAGGGTAAGATAATGTTACACTTAAGAAAACTACTGGTTAATTAAAAAAATTACCTCTCTAAAGGACCAACTAGACTTCAAATCTTAACAGAAAACTCTTGTTTTTTGGAGAAACATAAAATTGATAATGTTTTTTGGGGGAAACGTTTAATTGGGAAAATAGATAGGTGAAATCGGATTGGGAAAATTGTTATACAATCAAATTATCATTATTATTATTATTTATAGATATTTACGGGTTATATTTAATATATGGGTACCTACTTATCTATAATCAATATCACATATTCAGGGCCATACTCTAGCTTAGAGTGGCACTTTTGTAGAGATGGCATTTTTTGTTTATTTTTAGATAGGTGGGCCGAATAATCAGACGACCATTTTTTTTTTTTTTTTTTTTTTTTGCTTATTTTCTAAGTTCAAGATCGTTCTAGAAGGAAATTATTATGATAGGGTGTACGCAAATTCTGTAAATGTTTATGGCTCTTTTATATTTTAGGAGCGGCAACATTTTATTTTATTTTACCTAGTACTTAGCTATAGTAGACTATTTTTACTCGAGCCGGCCCTGCACCACATAGTGTACAAAAAAATGTAAACAAAATTAAATGGATTTTGTCGTTCTTTATGTACCTAATGTTGATTTGGTTGCAGGTAATGACGATTTTCATTTACGAGAATTCGATCCATTGCCCATGGAGAATCCACTACAATTCGAACATAAAGCTCGTTTAGTTGGAGGAGAAATTTCAGGAAAGAATATGATCACTGAGGGTTTGACAACAATTAAAATAATGTCGCTCAGGTAAGATATTATGCGAAATGGTTCATGATATACAGTGGTAAGGTTAAACTGATGTAATAGCTGCAGGTGTGAAAAGGTTCGGGTAATATAATTTCGATACACGGTCTTGGCAGTAGTTAGGTTCAAAACTAAATTGGGAATATTCATATAAATATATAAATAATATATAAATTAATGTAATAGATAAAATAATAATTGTCCACTGATTCTTTTGGAATTTCGGAAATCAGAATATTTTCTCGAAACGACTATCAATTTAGCAGAATTGAAATATTCGGTGGCCATTTGTGTCCGGTATTTTAAATCGACAAAGAAGGATTATTGAAACGTTAAAGCACTCTCTATATATTTCAATTTTCCGACATTTCAGTTTTATAATTTAAAATTAGTTTAATTGGTCTTCTGGGTAGTTATAAATATGATCATACGGTATATATAGTACAATATATCCTCCTGCAAAGGCAACTTTTTGTGTACTCTGCTTCTAATAATAATAATCTGTATTGTGCATTTCTGTTTTATGTCACGAAAGGTCAAAACTTCAAAACCCGAACAAAATGGAGGTCGGCTTCACCGCGCACTTTAAAAACTTAGTTAGCTCCGGTCAATATCAATTCAAAGGATATCTGGGACGTATGCCCATAAACGGCAACGGACGATACAACATAACATTTAGTAAGATATAAAACTCAGTGGCTTATCAGGGACTTATACGTTTCATACCTATATACCTACTCAAAATTTAAGCGTTCATCTTTCATTTCACTAAACACGTCTTCCGAGTCGTTTTATTTCAATTTTTTGTTAATATGATAGGTACCTACTGAATTTTTATCTTCTACATTATAATAATATACGTAATATAGGTACACTAGGGTAATAAAACAATAAAGAAATATAGAAAATGTGTGCACGCCGCGTCACGAATACACAGTAAATACTATAAATTAGAGATGGGCACAACCGAATGATTTATATGATCGATTGTTATTCGACAGTTCTGTTAAATGATCGAATTATTCGAATTGTCGATATTTTATAAAAACAACCGAATAACACGTTAAACGATGGAATTGTCGATATTTTATCATTATATTGTTAAAAATAATATTTGAAATGCATGTTAAGACGACGTCATGTATACATTATTTTGGTAATCAATAAAAACGGCACATGTCGTTTTCTCCCCAGATTCATTATTTTACTGAATAAAACTGGTTTGTGAGGAAAAGCGTTTTCTTGGGGGCCCACAGCAAAATTTCGGTAATTTTTTTATTTTTTGAAGTGAATTTTATTCGTTATTTCATAACCTCATTAACCATTGTTTCTTTACGATTATTTAGTAATTTATACGTTTGACAACAAAAAATCGTGTTATTTTTTCACTTTTACACTTTTTTACAGGAAATGACATTATATTAATTAATATAACACACTAATAATACACTTTATTAGGCATAATAAAATTGATTACACCGGTAAAAACATTTAAAATGACGGGGTCACTCGATTGTAAGTACATATGATATGATACGATATGGTTTTTAATTCGATTTCTATAAATCGAATGATTTTTAATTTGATTTCTGTAATTCGATTTTTATAGTTCAAATGATTTTAATTCAATTATTATACGTAATTTGCTAGCAAATGAATGCTAGAGTATATTATGGTATCTACTGATAGATCTAAATAGTTATTTGAAACTTACGATAGAATTTGTTGTTTGGTACATAATATAAAAAAATTAAACAAAACAAGTTAATAAATAGTATTTAGTTATAAATTATTTGCAAGATCCATATTATAAAAAAAAACTATTTCGGTAAAAATCACAAATGTATTATGTGTAATAGTTACGTATTATTTTTAATGACAATTTGAATTTTTTTTTTTACTATTATTATTTAAGAGATTCTTAGTGTCCGAAAAATTTCAAAACAAAATTAAATAAGGTTTAACGGTTCGAGGGACGCTTTTCTTTTGCACAAGTTTTAGTCTCCCCTGCGATTATTTTCCACTTTAACCACTGCTCTCCTTCCCGTTGTGGCATTTCGATCGTACGTATGATGGTTATGACGGGCGATTGTCCACGTCGCCCCAGAGCCGACCGCTGTTCGACGCACTCGACAACCGCGCGGGTGAATAACAGGAGATGCCTATATATTTCGACCGTGCTGTCACCCACATACATATATTTTTAAACTCCGATTACCTCATGGTGTTTTCATAACAATGGAAAACGATTTTTACTTTCGATAATAATATTTTGAAAACGCATATTACCATGCGAATACAAATATACCTAATTGTTAACATTTAAATCAATATCTAACTTGTTAATAGGTAATTTGTTAAACTTTTAGAGGGTTTGTTGGGGGGGGGGGAGGGAAGCGATCGCCCCGTCGACCCTACACACGCGAGCCTCGCCACTGATAAAACTGATGTAAAACCATCGGTATCTTGCATAAAGGCTGTCTAGAAAGTTCGGGAACATTCTACACGATAAACAAAGCAAACTTTCCAGATACCCTTGTACTTTATACACCACTTACCGTGTATATACCGTAATATTATAAACAATAACGTTTTGTAGAGAACGTCGAAACCAGCTACGTGTTGAAAGCAAAACTGAAAGAAATCGAAAACGGTACGTTCGTACAGCTCGAAAGTTTTCACTCGTATCCGCCGAAATTCGGAGAGGCGAAATTCTACGCCAGCGATTTGGTACCGGGAAACGCTGTGCTTAGTAAGTATAATATTATCGTTCGTCAAAACAATAAATTGATACAATGCTACGTTGTCCCATTCATTTAAACGTTCGTCGAACAACACACTCGTCTCGTTCCAATTTCTCAGCATTGTGTACCTACCGTGTCGATCCACTATTTCGCTACGTAGGGATGAAACACGCATTTTTTTTTTTCATTTCGTTTTGGTCGAGAGAACGGTCACACCGATGATTTTCCGAGACAAACTTTTGTTTGTTCACCGGAAACGAACAAAAACGAAAATTTCATTTGCGAGTTAAATTATTATACATATTATGAAATGTACCTCCTAAATAGCGAGAAAAACGTTTTACGAGTCAACTTCATCGGCGTTTATTGCAATTTCAACAATAAAAATCTTGAGTACAGTGAACTAAACTATACGGTTGAATATTTATTTATTATTTTTTTTTTTAAATAATTACATATATATGATAATGTTGAAAAATGTATAAATGTATACGTGTTTAAAAATAATGTTGAAAATTACATATGTTACAGGGTGATTTTTTTTTTTTTTTCAATCGTGACTATACATCAGGAAATCACTATATTTTAGATTCTATCCGGAACAAAATTTTTTTTCGTCTTACGATAATGTTTATTAATATTCCATATTTTTCTGTGTGAAATTTATCGACCAGCAGGCTTGACGTCATAGTCTCGGTTTTCCATGCGTACCTTTTTTTCCGGACAAAATTTCATCAGTATGGTACTTTGTAAACTTTTGAAAAACACATGCGAAAAAACTATCGAAAATATGACGAAAAATACGGTTTAAAATAATAGTAATTTTCTTTATTAAAATTAGGCTTATAAATTATGATAATTAAGTAAAGGCTATATATTATATTAGGTACATGTACTACGTATAAAGAAAATAAATCGGTTATATGTCCTATTCTCAAAACTCAAAATAAATACAAGAAAAGTTAAATTTTCAGTTACCTTCCATTTACTTGTAGTTTTGAAATTCCAATTTCCACTTGTGTAATTTCATACATAATAATACCATTTATTTTGAGTTTCGAGAATAGGTAATATAACCGATTTATTTTTTTTTATACGTAGGTATATGTAATTTAATATATAGCCTTTACTTTATTAGCACAATTTATTAGCCTAATGTTAATACGAAAAATGACCATTACTTTAAATCGTATTTATCGTCATTTTGGAATTTTTTTTTTTTGTATGCTTTTCAAAAGTTGACAAATTATCTCTTCAAAGTACCATACTGATGAAATTTTGTGCCGAAAATGGGTGTGCATGAAAAACTGAGATCATGACGTGAAATGTGAGGGTCGATAAATTTCTCACTGAAAAATATGAAATAAATAAACATTGTACTCTACTGATAATAATATGGTCGTTAGTATTGTATCTTCCCATAAAAAAGTATTGTATCTTCTCATGCTAAAATAATATTGAATTTATTTGAAAACATTATTCACACACTGTCACATCCTTGTCATCAGTCAGACTATATGATCACAATATTGTATTTATGTTTTATGGCAGCAAGATGTATTGTTTTGCTCTACGTTTTTATTAACAAGATTGTTGCAGTTTGATCGTAATTCTCTTAAAATTAAATATAATTAAAATTCTCTTAGGTATGTCCGTTCGTAGATAGAGCCTACATACTTGATTTAATATATAGTACATTTTACCAAATATAAATTTGAAACATATAAAGTAATAATTATACAAGGACATGTGGCATTTAAAAATAGAAATTTTGAAAATGTGTATTTTATGTAATTTTATTATAAAAATCTATCACAAAATAAGTACTTGTAAAAATTAAAAAATTAGTAATAATCTTAAAAAAAAAAAAAAAACACTCAACCGAGAAGATATTTCATAAAATATGTGAGTAGAGAAATCAATTTTTTTTTAAATTAATCAAATAACTTAAGACGTATAATATTATACTATATTGATGTGACAATATTTTAAATAATTTTAATAATTTTTTGAGCTATTTATTGAAAAATAATTTTATTTCACCAAACTTCGCTCGTAATCGTTTTATGAGTACAATTCCACCACATATATCTGGAAAACTTTTTTTTATACACCACGTGTATTATATTATTTTACACAAAATGTATTTTACAATTTACATCACTGCATATACCATATATTATATCTAGAGGTAAAGATATTATTACCTACATGTTAGTTTATAGCTAATAAATGTGGTTCAGGACTTTTTTATGAATGCCATAGAATATTTTAGAAAAAATCTAAAATTTTTTTGTAAAATGACTTAAATACAAATTTGGACTTTATTATTCCGTCATATTTGAAGAAAATAACATATTTGACTAATTTAACCATTTTTTATGACATGATAATATCATATTTTTGTAAATAAATGTAAAATTAATATTTTACCCACCAAAAATATTGTATTTTAATTATTAAATTGAAACTATTTTCAGAGATAAGATAAAATGGCGCAACACTCCTGATTTCCAAGAGGTTCTGTAGAGGCAAATTTTAAGCAAATCTAACGATTTAAAATTATTTAAATATATTTTATTAATAATTCGAAAATAGTTCCCTATCAATATACGGTACTAATTTTTACTGTTTTATAATATTTGTTAAAAAAAAAAAAAAACATGTTTACAAAAAACTATAAAAATAGGTTCATAAAGTGATATTAGAGTTTAAAAAAACCTTATTTCAGTTTTATAGTTAATAAATTAAATTACAAATATAATATTTCCTCGAAAATGTTAGCCTTTATCGATTTAGTGATAGGTGTCTAATACATAATGAACGCTCCCTAATAAGTATAATATTATAAACTATTTATAAATATGTATTTAAAAAATCATATAAAATCAAGTATATATAAAAATCTAAACTAAATCGAAAAATATTTTCAATTAAATTGAAAATTTATCCAAAGACGAATATTGAAATGATCGACCTTTAATTATTATAATAATAATTACCATTTAATTTAAAACTATAAATATTAATAATGATATTTGGGTACAGTAAAATTAAATACTCCTGAAAAGCGAAAACTATTTCAGATTTCCTGCGATAACTTTATACAAATTCCGAATTTTTTTTATTAAATTTTTTTCAAGAAAGCAGTACCTAATTTATATTTTTATATTTAATAACTAATAAGCACCTACTTTAGGCTATGTAATATTTACTTTCATTATCACATGTACTTTCATGTGCCATCATTTTTAATCCAAGAATAATTTATATAAACCGTTAGAACGTCTTATTTGGAACATGCGAGAAATTTAACTTAAGCTTTTGTCAAAATTAAAAAGTATTATTCAACTATATAAAAAAACATTATAATATTGTTTTTAATTTTAAAATTTGCATTTCATACGTTTAGTTTTATATGTACAACAATACAGACTGAACTCTATAGTTTTTCCTCAGCAGAATTTTTGTTAGTTTTAGTGCCGTGTCTAAATGTATAATGGCACTCATTTCACATTTAATATAGGTATTATTATTAATTTCCATAATAAAACACAACTATTAAGTAGTTTTCTTATTAGACTATTAGACATCAAGATAATATTAGATGTTCGGAAATCTATTATATTTCTTCTAATTTGTTTATATTAAAAATAAAGTAAATTATATCAATTACAAATTCATAATTTGTGATCCTTAAAAAAGTGTTCAGAAACTGACGCAAACAAATATGCATTCTCGCACTATTAATCATCTATACCGGTCTTAAAAATATGAAATACATTATAATAATTATTTCAAAAATATATTATTGGGTTAGGTGATTATTAGGTGATATTGTTAAAACTTAAAATGAAAACATTCTCAAATTAAATGTTCAATAAACTATTGTTTTTGATGACCACTATAGCTTTATTATATCACATTGTAAGGACAATTCTAAATGTTACGCGTTTTATTAGAATAGTTTATACATTTTACAGAAACAAATTCCAATTTATTTTTTAATGATTAAACTAAGTATAATTTATAACAATTAAAATTATATACTTCAAATTGAAAAATATAAAACCCAAATTATATAATAATTTAACATTAAATATACTCTGTTCCATTATAAAACGATTAAATATTTTGAAACTTTGTAAATCGTGTCAAACTAAATGTCACACAGAAATTTGAGCACACTAAAAAACCTATCCAGCTCTGTATCTTAAATTTTTACCTACTGGTTAGTAGTTTTGTTAAAATTATAACATAGTAAAATGGGTATATTTGTTTAATAATCAAGGCACGCGTGAAAATACCGAGTGATTCAACATTTTCGTCTTCAAATGTTTTTTTTTTTAATTTACTGAAATAAGTTTAAAACGGATTTTTTTTCATTTTTCCTATTTTTTTTTTTTAATATTGTTTTTAAAATAATTTTAATAGAACTGTCAAGTTCTTCGTCAGCAATAATCAGGATAAAACTTCGAATACCGTAAAGTACTTTATGTTCTGAGCACCAATTATTATGTGACAGATGTATTCCCAGAAAATTACTGAAATAAGGACCTAAACCTAAGAACATTATTCAAATAGTGAAATTCTTTCCATTCTTTCGAAGAACAATCCTTATTATATTCACATGATTTATATGTGTGCGAGCTTATAGTTGCAAATACTTACTGTTACGATTTATGGAAGTTCGTTCCCAAAAATGGCAAATTGATACTTGAATATTTTGTTGTAATATTATTGAAGTGTACAATTAGAGCTATTTGTTATAAAATTATTGTAAATATAACATTCGAAATTAAAAGAGATATTTGATAATACGCGGTAATAATAAATAACGATTCGACATTTTGACATTTGTGTGAATGAAAATGAAATTAACTCATTTTATCTATAATATTAATGTTAAGAGTGCAAACGATTTTCAATAAAAAACTCATGTTAGCAATTTCTCATTTTTAATAACTTACAAATATTTAAGAAATTGAAACAAAGGATAAATTTTACATAACAACATTTTCTAATGACCAACATTATTTAATATTAAAATGTTTTAAAGTTATATTTATTTATTTAAAAAAATAATCAAAAAAGCTGATTTTTAAGTGATAATTAAACTAAAAACTAATTTTTATTAATTAGTTGATTGACACTATATAATACTAGTTACTAAATAAGTTAAAACCTCATAAAACATGTTTACATGCATGAACAAACAAACTATGTAATGTAGGGCACTCGATAATGTTATTTTTCATTTATTTTCTGATTCATTATTCTATGATGTTTTCAAGTTGTTATAATTAATGATAAATTCAAACTAATATTTTTAATAAAATTCATGAAAAACCACAATAGAAATTATATTGTGATGAGATAATTTATTATTAATTTCTCGAATGCATACAAACATTAATCAATAGATTAATTAATTATTAATTAACAATAATTTTTCAATTTTCTTGAAATTTTCTAAAAATTTCCTAAAGACAGTGTTGGGAAATAATTAGATAGATCTACCTAGATTAGGTACTTAGATAAATACTGTTTATCATTTATCTTATGTAGATACATTTCAATTTATTTACCTTTATCTGTATCTAGATAAAACAAATTATTGTTTATTGAATAATTATTGTGTGTTTAAAAACAAAATTTTAAATATTTTTTAGGCAAATTTTTTTTTAAATAAAATAAAGTTTTTCTTGTGTTGATAAGCTCAAATAATTGAGCTTTTATTTTACCAAAAACAAAATAAAAAATGTAATTTGCATTTTTCTCTTATAAGGGGGCGTTCAAGTATTAAATAAGCGCTTAGGGGGAGGGGGCCTGTCGTGTGCTTACATTTGCTGACAAGGGTGATGGAGGGAGGTTAGAACCATACTGCCGTCAGCAGTAATAAAAAAAAAATCAAAATATGTACTTAAAATATAATTCAAAACATATATGACAACATTTTTTATTTATTTTTAATTAATTCATATAAAATTCGAAAAATTTTCATTTATTTTTTTAATAGAGGGGTTTAACATTAATGTTTAAACCATTATGATGATCGAACTTGGGGGCTTTAGAAACTCCATTTATTTTATCAACAATATGGTTCTGCGGGTATTATATTTTCTATGTAATAATTTACTTAAAAAACTTTTGGAGCCCCTCTATTTACATAAAAAGTGATAACAGGCTTATAAAATAAAATTTTATTTGGACATAAACATAATAATTTTTTTATAAGTCACATATAATTAAAATGTTATCAAATGTTTATGTCAAATATCATTATTAATAATTAATTATTTATAATGCAGTTTTATAAAAATAAATTTATATTTTGAATAATGAGAAGAAGTTTTTTTTTTTATGATTTATGCAAGTGAATTATGAGTTATGGGAATACTCACAATAATAGCATTCCTTACCTAACCAAATAATTCGACATCCTTAAATGGTAGAGACCTCCATTAACCCACTACTACCTACTATATACTAAAGATTATAAATAATATTAAATTTAATATAATTTATAAAATGTTAATATTAAACTTTCGACAAATCATCCTATCGATTTTTTAAATAATTAAATATGAATTTATTTGATATTTATCTAGATAAAAATACATTTATCTTTAGCTTTATCTAGATACAATTCAGATTAGCCATCTTTATCTTATCTAGATGATTTTTATGTTATTTAATACTAACACTATATATAGAACCCCTTAAAAGTGGTCACGCTAACATCTTCTTAATTTTAAGACTATTGCATATATCTTGCATGCATATTTTAAAAATTTTCAGTCGATAAGTCCAAAACCCTACTAATAAGTATAACATTATAAACTATTCATAACATAGGAATTCTTTTTTGCTTGTAATGCATTTATGTACATTTTACATATGTAAGTATAAATAAAATCTCGTAAAATTAATATAATAATTATTAGGGCACAGATGTATCCTATAAAACCTTTGAAAATGTATTACCTAAAAAACACAAAAAAGTTCATTCAAAAAATTAATTAATGGCTTAAAACATAAAAAAAAACCCCTTAAAATCGCAAACCAATTAAAATTGCCGATGTCAGAACTTAGCATCAGGGTTATTAGCACGACACACATCATTAAAGATTAGAGCTGTAGGTAATAAAATTGAATTTAACTACATCCAATGACGGTGACGATCTATGTTGTTTTATTGTTGTGTTATCGCCATTATCGAAATGTATGTACGAAAGTTAAATTTTAATAGTTTTTATAATTTATAAATGAAATAACGACTAGCTCAGAATCTAAAAATATATAGGTAGTAAATAGGAACAAATATATAATTGATTAAAATTAAAAAATTAAAAAAGTACAGATTTTTCTTTCGATAAATGGAGAATATTAAAGTTCAAAATTACCTACGTTAAAATATTGAAAATTGCCTAAAAATGAAAAAACCAAAAAATGCAAAATAAGAAACAGTTAGGTATTTACCATTTGCATGTTATTGAAATACATTTTTAACTACAAAAAAGTATTTAATAAAAAAAATAAAAATCATTATTTTACTCGAAAACGTAAAAATCATTAAATTAGATTAAAAGTCTAAACGTTTTCGCGTTATATTGTTTTTATTCGTAGTTACAACCACATTTAAGTTCAATTATCGCTTTCGTGTAAAACACTTTTAATTCAATACGTTCCTGGTACAATAGCCGAATAATTTCGACTTTGGAACAAACGATGCGATCGTTGAAGTTATAATATATAGGTCCATATTATGGAAAATTAAATGAAAATAAAATTGCATACTGAAATATTATTACAATTATTTATGTTTTGATGGAAGCGATAAATAATAATTATTCTATTATACCATAAAACGTTATTTGGAAAAATCGTTCTCTCGATCATTTCGCACAGTTCTTCGGCAATATCATTATAATTACCATCGATGTGTTTTTGATTTGTTTGCAGACCGAGTGGCGCTGAGATTCCTCAACCAGTATGGAATTCAAATATCCGACGAATTGTATCCAGCCGTGGGACCTGTACTCGACGATATTCAAATGGATATGTGCAACAAATTGCTCACTTTGTATCCCTTTGACGTTTTACTTCCACCCACCAGAACGAAATGATAATAAGAGTTCAACGTTTATAGTGTAATCGTGATCTATACATATTGTGTGCGTTAAAAATCAAGTAATTTCACAAAAAAAATTATTGGAGAAATTTATAGATTTTGAATGTACAATTATTTTTCAAGTTCAATTCTAATCTACCATCTCGATTCTTAACGCGAGAAAGTAAAAAACAAAACTCATGTATATAATTATATTAATATAGATTGGTAATATATGTATATATATATATATTGGTATAAAATGAAAATTGTGTACTTATATTACTTTTATACGGATTTTGGCAATAGGTAGTTTTAACTGAGCACAATACGAGTATACTATTATGTTTTTAAAATATAATATCGAATAAGTATGCTTGTGGGAAAAAAATAATGTCAGAACTTGTGTTATTTAATATATATAATATAATCTAAACAGTGTTAAATGCGCTCAAATGATAATATATAAGATATAGATAAGTATATTACTTTATTCTCGTGATTTTTTTACTCCGTTCAATTTATTTTACACCATGAATTAAGTAGGTATTGTCCTAATATAGACTTATACGTATAACGACGAAAGGTATCGATTATTACTGACGGATTTTAAAAATCGATAGACGTTGCTAGAGGTTAATCTGAATTGACGATAAAGAGACCATTTCATAGGTATTTATAGTTTGCCCTGCAACTGTTTCAGATACAAGTTTCTGACATGACCAATTCCAATTGATCCAATTGGATACGTGCAATATATTTTTGAAAAAACCCTGATGTATGGAGATTTCTCATATTTTTCTGAAAATATAAAGGAACAGCTTATGTAAATAGAGTGTTTTACAAAATAATAATTGTCGAAATATTTTCTATCGATATAATAGATTTTACATCGTTTTATAGATCGCCGATGGATTACCTATATTTAGAAAACATCTTAAAACTGCGTAGTAGGATTAAAAAGTTCCCGGAATTCCTTTATAGAAAAAAACTATTTTTCTTATCAAATATCTGATTATTAGAATTAAAAGTAGACGTTACTAGCTATCTGTAGATTTAATCGTTAAAATTACATTAGTCTCATATACGAGCCGTAATCGTGTCCGTACGAAACTGAGCTTACGCATTTTTTCAAAATGTCACAATTTGAACAACACGCCAACATTAAATTTCGTTTTGGAAACTTGAAAAAACTGCTGCAGAAACGCTTGATAATGTTTGATAACAGTATATGGCGGTGAAGCATTAAAGAAAACAGCCGTTTATGATTGGTTTAAACGGTTCAAAAACGGTCAAACGGTCAAGAGTCACTTGATGAACAAGAGCGGAGTGGCCGGCCGTCAGCTTGAAAAAATGATGAAAAAATGCTTAAACTCAGTTTCGTATGGACACGATTACGGCTCGTATGAGACTAATGTAATTTTAACGATTAAACCTACAGATAGCTAGTGATGTCTACTTTTAATTCTGATAATCAGATATTTGATAAGAAAAATAGTTTTTTTTTCCATAGATAAATTCCGGTAAATAACCTAACCAACACGTAAACATACCACGTTTTCTCTTATTATACCCATATAATATGTATGTGGCAAAGGGATCATTTGAAGAATACTTGTATAATGCTTATTAATCATTGATATAATAGGTGTATTGTTTTCCCGTTCCTCGAATTAAATTATTATTGTATATTATACAAGTATAATATATACTAATGTCTAATATATAATATTATATAGTATTGTATATTCTTGTATATTATACAAGGGATCAAATACCACACATGGACGTCCATTATTATTATTTTCTCATATTATTTTATTTAATAAGTACTTGTATATTTTACAGTGAACAACGTATCACACACAATATTTATTGAGTTTGTTTTCGCATAATATTGATTTATATTTAAACCGTTTCGGATAAAACGAAAACATAAAAATTTACGTGAAACATTTACAGAAAGTAAAATAATGTTTTGAAAACTTGATCGTTTTTCTTTCTGGAAATGTATATTTGAAGAAAATACTTTTTTTACTAAATTTTTTAAGTTAAGTTAAAAGTTTTCTTTTTAGTTACAATATCATTGAACAAGCTATATTATGATATTACCTAGTTAACTTTTTTCTTTTTTTTTTTTTAACAGAATTAAGGACGGGTGATAATTTTCCTTTGTATTGTATAATAATATGTTCCTATAAATTACACCTATACTATAATACATAGGTATTATGTGCATTTCGATTTTTAATTTTTACTAACTCGGCATTCTTCCACGGAGATGGATTTTTTTTCAGATACATAATATGTAACCATATAATTTGTTATCCCAGAACACGACCAACATATAGACACGCGTATGAAAAACTTAGAGACACTCGTCAATCGTTTTACCGCAAGAATTTCTATAAATAACAAACAAACGTATATTTAAATAATATATTTTATTTTATTTTATTTTATTCAATTTCATATACCTACCTACTATGAATACTGGGCCCCGCCGGAAAACACTTGTGGGGACTCAAAAATTATAAATATAATACATCTATTTTATATATGGAGGTACACGATTAAAACGTAAAATTTTCTCATATTGGTAATGCATTGATTATTGTAATTGGTGACAACAAGTATGCGCTATTTACTATATTATTATATCATTAATATTTGGTCAGGAGACCCAAATAACCATTGAAAAATATATTTTTTAAATAAATTAATTAGATGATTTATTACATAAGATGTTATTTTATTATGTAGCTAGTTTGCTAGTTTGCTGCATTTTATTTCGAAGTATCTACCAGTTTTATGTTTATTAGATCCTTTGATGAGGAAATTGTTTTTTGCGTATGTTATGTTTATTCCATGTAAAATTGGTTGTAATAAATTACAGTTTTTCAAATAAATAACAGTTACTCTTAAATATATTTTCTTAATAAGTAGCACGTTGAGTTCTTCGTATAAATTTTTAGTTGGGTACATTCGGTTTTTATTGAGAAATATTCCAAGAATCTGATTTTGAAAGGCCGAGAACTTAATTATGCTCTCTAATGAGTTCACTGTTTTATTGAACTATAAAATACACCATGGGCAGTGGTTATAGTACAAACTATTACTAAAATTTTAGTTCTAAAATTTAAATGACAAAATATTACAGTTAGCAAAATGGGGACTGTAAAAACTTCGAGAGTATTTAGATATATTATAGTAAGTTAAAAGTGTATCAATTATTATAGAAGCCCAATAAATAATATTTAAAAAAAAAAATAGTACACTATTTATAAATGAAACTCTAGAACACTACTCTTTCAGTAATTAAAAATTGTATAAATTTACTCACCATTTTATTAACAACTTTATTAACCAAACAAATTTAGTATAAGATTCTACTTTACTTAATTAAGTAAAAAAATCAAGGTTTAGTCTTTAGTCTTAAAAAATGTTCACAATTCGTTTTTCATTTTATAAATTAATAAATTAATATTGTTAAAACCTTACCTTTCGATAACCATTGAATTTCAGTGAAAGCAATGAGTGATGATCATATAATTTTTACTTTACTCTTTATGTTATTGCAGGTGCTGTCTTTGCTATACAGAAATATAATTTTCCCATTTTTTATTTCCATAGGAATCCATTTTTTCCTATATTATTACTGACACAATTATATGCATCTTATCCAGTAAATGTTGTTAATAATTCAGAACAAAGTCAAATGTATTGTTCAATAGATGAATTATTTTCAACAAATCATATATATGTAACTTAAAAAATGATATTTTTTAGTAATATCAGTTGTTTCATGAATACATCAGTAATACATCAGTTTTAAGGAGTTATGCATACCCAATTTTATCAATAATTTTAGGAAAAATTAAAATCTAACAATTGAATAGGTAATGTTTAAATACATTTAAGAAGTAATTTAAAAATAAAGTCCTCTAACAGTAACAAATATGAATTTGTCAGGATTTTAAATCTAAATCATTAAAAAAAACAATATATGCTACTTTCAACCACTTTGATTTTAAATTGTACAGGTAGGTATACAATTTTTGTATGTATAGGTTTCCCCTCATAAATTATAAACAAATAAATAAATGAATAAATAGTAATATATTACGCATTATAATGATTTTATTACAATTATAAAAGAAAAATGCGTTTTTACAACAAAATAGTCACAATGTTTAACTCGTTAACCCTTTCCGTACACATAATTATTTTAGTATTACATTTGCTAGACCGAATAAATTCAATATTAAAATTAAAATTATGTATAGTCTTAAAACATAGTTTTTGTAGTTATTTAATAATTGTGTACAAGGATACTTAACCATTTCCTTGCTACAGATGTACTATAACGTTCCTTCATCTATAAAATCAAATAATCGGGTTATCAACTTGGTGATTGTACTAAAAATTAAATGAAAAATATATAAAATAGATAAATTTTTAGATAAAAATCATTTATATCTTAATTTCCATAGTTACGAGAGATATTAAAAATGTTCTTGTTTATATTGATTCTCAAAGTGATAGGTAGCTCTACACAATACCATAATATCATACCTTGATTATCACTAATTATTTGAAAATTATTTTTTCAATATTTAATAGACTACTTAAAACGATAATGTGTATAATAAGTGTTTTATAATTTTTATCAAAGTATGCACAAATGAGCTATGTTTTAGAACCCCTTTTTTCATACTGTTTTAAAACTTAAATATCTTAGTGAATAATGATTTTTTTTTTTAATTTTAACATAATGATTGAATATATTATATAGTATTTAGATACTCTTCTTCTTCTTCCTCGCCCTCTCACCCAACTATTCGGGATCGGCCACCCTAGTCCTCAACTTCCACATAACTCGATCTCCTACATACTCTACATTTATACCCATCTATTTTATATCACTTTCTATCACACACCCCTACCTCTATTTTGGTCTTCTTCTTTCCCTTTTTCCTTCAACATAAATTGCCTTAACTACTCTTAATGCCATTATCTCTTCCCTCATAACACATCATTCCCCAGCCATCTCAATATATTCTCCCTCAATTAAACTACTATTGGAGACACTCTTACACTACCCCTTATATATTTATTTCTTATTTAATCTAGTCACTCCATCCATTCATCTTAATTCATCTTAACCACACCTATATCTACTCTGTATAATCTTCCTATCCACTGTTCAACATTCCGATTAGTACATCATTATAAGTCTGACTACTGACTTATAAAATTTACCTTTTAAACTAATTGTGATTCTCCTGTCACACAAAATACCTGACGCTTCTCTTCACTTTATCCACCGAAACATAATCATATGTTTCATATCTTCCTCAAACTAGTATTCTACTCTAAAACAGATCCTATATACTCGAATCTCTCAATCTCACCCACTCATCCTCACTCAACTTCATTACATGCCTTTCCCTATTTGCTCTGTGTTTCCGTTCTCCAAAATCGTACACTGTAAATTTTGTTTTAACCCTAATAATCCTTAATCATTTTCCCTCGAGACTATTCTCCATACTAGTCTACTCCAGTCTACCGTTCACGCTCTTATGACTCTCCAATCAACACTATATCATCTGCAAACAGAATACATCATGGTACCCTGTATATCCTTTGTGATTTCATCCATTATTAGAAAAAATAAATTAGGTCTCAAAGCCGATTTTCTTGGTGCATATATTGTTTAGATACTAATATAAAGAAAATATCAAATTACTTTAGCACTGCTGCTGAGTAACGTGTGAAAAATCATTGTAACAGTGAAAGGGTCAAGTTTTTGTAAACGATAAACAATGGGTTCCAAAATTGTATACGGTTAATAATTTTCGCACAAGCTACAATTCTATAATAAAAAAAAAAAAAAAAAAAAAAAAAACAATAATGCTCTTAGTTATTAACGTAGCTCGTAAAAAATTTTATGAAAATAGGTGTAAAAAAAAAAATAAATAAAAAACCATGTTAATAACTAATAACTATTGATTATTATTTGATTAGGGTCAATACAAGCTGTTTGGGAACCACTGTATTTATTGCAAACTAAAATTGCTTACGTCGTCTTTGATATCGTGTCCATTTTTCTATTTCATACATCTCTATGGGTTTCTCGTACGGAAGGATTAAACACGTCTGTTTACACATCGTTATAACAATTGCGTGGCGTATAGGGAACATATTGAGCGTTGACGCCGTTTCGCAGGACTATAATATTATATACACTGCAGGTACGCGGGGCGAAACGGACGGCCCGTCATATTAGGTGGCCATATACGAGAGGACTTTTTGACTGATTAAATCTTTAGGTCCTCGATGGATTTGGTTCGTTGGACTAGGTCTTTAGTTGTGCCCACTAACGTCAAAATGAAAATCGGCTACTTTTCTCGGAGCGTATCCTCCGGCGGACTTAATCCGCTAGTTAGTGGAGGAAATCCGTTGATTTTTATACTTAGGACCAAGTCCGCTGGTCTTTCAAGACGTACTGAAAGACCTACGGATTTATACGACGGATTTCAACTGATCTATCAGTTATCAAAAAAAAAAAAAAAAATCATACACAAACTATTTATAAGTAAACAGATGATATTTTATGATAATAATAAAATAGATAATAAATAATAATAGGTCCGTCGGACCCGGTCCACCGGATCTGGTCCGATGGTTAGTGGAGAAGCGAGAGACTTGATCCGTTGGACTAAATCTGTCGGATTTTTTTTCTCATTGAATCCTTGGACACCACATACGATGCGACTTTTTAGAGGATTCAGTCCGCTGGAGATCAAATCCGTCAAAAAGTCCTCTCGTGTATATGGCCACCTATTATTGCCGCGACAAAATGTTCCATTCCTCAGGACTTGAAAACGTTAGAAACCGCCACGAAAACCGGCTCGACTAACGCGGTGTACAGGAACCGGATTTTGTACAACGTCAAGTACAGGACCAGTTCCAGCTGATCGTAAACCAAGCCCATTATGTACAGCACAACGTTCTCCGTGGCTCTCAGCCCGGCCTTTGGTCGGTAGCGGTCGCGTCGGCGACGGCGTCGCGATTTCGGCCCGACGCTCGTGTCGCTCGCCGGCCGGTCGCCGCCCGAGGTCCCGCACCGGCCCGCGGTCATGCTGCTCTTGGGATCGCACGTGTCGCGCGCGGTGACGGCGGCGGTGGCCGCGGCGGATACGTCGTCGGCCGGCCAAGGCAGCAGGCGCAGACCTAGAAAAAAAAAAAAAAAAAAAGGATAAAACGTGTCGCCGTCAGCGCGCTCGGCGACGGCAACATGTAACGGGCTCGTTAGTTCCGTAGTTTTCCCGAAAAATCGTTCGATTTAAATCGAAACATATGATAGGTACCTATCGAATATAGTTACGCAATAACGCCTTTGGAAAACCGTAATGGTTTTCTACCGTTTCGGAGCGTCGGAAAATGGGAAACGTAATGACATTATATACGGTGAAATCCAGGGTTCGGAATTATTACAGCACTTGTAAAACACGATAACGAGTGCTAATACGTGCACTAAAAAAAAAAAAAGCCATTAAAATATGCGTACTAATCGAAAAACATGCATTTTGTAACTTTAATTTTAAAAATGAACGCGTTATTAAACCCGTTATCTGCTGTCCGTTGTCTAGACTGTATATATAATATATACATATATTTACCGGGGAAAATAAACTAGTTGTATATACTGTATATAATATATGTATAGATATTTTCTAAAAAAAAGTTATTTCTAAGCTAACTAATGTTCCCGAGTCAAAATTAGCGTGTATATAACATAGATTACATTGAGAATTATTCAATTTAATATTTTTCTTTTCGATTAGGTGCTTCCTTTATTTTCACTGGTTGGTGGAAATTTGTATGACTACTGTATAAAATGACTAAAATTAGTTAATATGTGCAAAATAAAATTTATAAAAATAATAAAATAAGCACATTTACATCAAAACCTATGAAATGTGCAAAAGTATGCGCATTCAATTTTCTTTTTTGATATGATGGCCTCATGCAATGTACCAGTTTATTCCGAACACTGCTATATTCTACAATAAATAATAAAATTACACAAATGCTATAAAATCCGAACCCTAATAATATCACTACAGAAATGTAATAATAATTATACGGTGTGATGATTTTATTTTATTTTGATTTTTATAAATATTTCTTTCCAATGACCTTGGAGTGAAATAAAATGTTCGGGTGAAGTCTTCTATGAAGACTAATAAATACACATTTTCGGATGACTTAAAAATGTTCAACCCATTCAAAATGCTCATGCGCAATACAACTCGCATTTTTAACTACAACTACAACTACAACTGCAACTACAACTCCTATTTCGGATTGAAGGTTTTGATAGATTAATCTTTTTATTGTTTTTGAAAACTGAAAATATTGATTATTTTAAAATTTGAGACAGTTGTAACGTTATCAATTTTGGATTTAGAACAGTGTTTTATTCGAAAAAAACCACTGAAAATATATTTTTCTATTCAAATATGTTATCAAAAGTTTTGTTGAACAAAAAATATTTACCGGAAAAAAATAGTTTTTATATTTCAAATTTGAGACAGTATAATTTGAACAATTTCGGATAACAGATTTGGTTAGAAAAAAATTTTCAATCGCCTTAGGTATATGTTTTACTGTGTATGATTAGGATTTTACTATCTACATCCTTCCACGGAAATGGTTTTTTTCGAATAGTAACTATAACCAATTATCCCAAAACACGATAAACATATAGATATGAATAATTTGGAGTCAATCGTCAATCATTTGACCTCAAGAGTTTCTGTAAATAACACATAAACATATATTTATATATTTTATAGAAGATAATGTTATCTAAGTGAAAAGGTCGAGGGCTACAGTATGCCCTCTAATGAGTTCACTGTTTTATTGAACTGTAGTATAAACCATGGGTAGTGGTTAGGTTAAAGTACAAAGTATAATATATATTACATATAATATAAATAAAAAGATAAAATGTTACAGTTAACACATGACGACGGTAAAAACTTTGTGTATATTTAGATATATTATAAGTCAAAAGATTATCAATTATTATAGCCCATCAAATAATATTTCGCAAAGAGTACACTATTTATAAAATAAACTCAATAACACTATTCTTTCAATAAGTACAAATTGTATAACTTTACTCAGTATTGTATCAACCACTTTATCAATCAGGCATTCAAGTTTTGCATTAAATTCTAGTTTACTTAATTGAGTAAAAAAATCAAGGTTAGGTCTTCATAGTTAAAAAATGTTAACAATTCGTTTTTCATTTCGTAAAATATTGTTAAAAACTTACTTTTCGATAATCATCAAATTTCATTGAAAGCATGTGTTGCATATTATATAATTCTTATTTTACTCTTTACATCATTGCAAGTGCTCCATCTTTGCTATACAGAAATAAAATTTTTCCATAGGAGTCCATTTTTTTCTAAAGTATTACTGACACACTTTTATGCATTTTTTCCAGTTGATATTATTAAATAATTCAGAACAAGGTAAAAATTATTGTTCAATTGATGAATTACGAGTATTTTCAACAAATCGTATATAATTTAATAATTTACATTTTTGACTAATATCAGTTGTTTCAACAGTTTGTAATAAAAACTATCCACCATTATAAAGTATTTTATTAAAAAAATTTTGAATATCAGAAGACAATGGAAATGGAACAAGATAAATATCTTTTTTAGCACTGACACCAACTTCGATTTAACAATAATTTTTTTACAGGCTGATAATATCGTATTATCAGCTATAGTATGAGGTTGCATTTTTTAAACTAGGTATTCATACAACACTATATCACTAGCAATTTGAGATTTATCTGATATTACTGTTAATTTTTCCACTTTTTTTTTTTGCTTGTTATATTTTGAGTTTTAATCTAAGATTTTATATTTACCTAATAAATGTCCGTGTTTATAGTACCTAGTAAGATTTCTTTTTAATTAACTAGATACTGAATTTTTTTCTACATACCAAACACTAAGCAATAGGATGTATTTAAGATCCACATTAAGTAAACTCTTAAAACTTAAAATTTAAACTTAAATAATTATCTTGGTACTTACAGCAACTATCGAAATATTGTATATCAGATTTGGGGACTCCAATAAATACTTTTTCCCCATCGTTTTTCATAGTTTTTCATTAGGTAATTTTATAACTGCATTGATAATTATTCAAAAAATGTATAATTTCGATGACATCATCATCATCAACTAAATGCATAATGAATGATTAAATTAACGAATACACGAAAAACGTTTCGATATTTACATAGGCAATGTAATTTACAGCTATATCACACAGCGAAATATCATAATGATGAGGATGAATGTGTATAATAGTTTTTGTCATCAACAGTTGTTCGCCGGATAAATCCTTGTTCTGTGCAAAAATTACCGAATAAAAATGTCCATGATTTATCCGTAGAATAAACGCTATCTGGGCATTATTTTTACTTATCTGTCGAATAACTCACATAATCTAGCAAATAAATTTAATAAAGAAACTGGGCCTTGGTAATACCTATATATATATTAGTATATATTATTAATATACATATACCTATATATTTATATATATTTATTATAAATATAATAATATTATCGTCTCATACATTTTTATACATAAATTGATTACCTATAGGTATTATTAGTTTATATTATATATATATTTTACAGATAGAGCTATATATTGATATTATTAGGTAGGTAAAATTCACTATTTTCTAATAATATTTTGTATATGTAATAGGTTTTCTAGAGGGGATGCAAAATTATTTGTAATATTTTTGTAAGCCCAAAATTTAACATTAACTATATACTACGAAAACTGCAGCCATTGTAAACCGCCATTCTATACACCTTCCTATATAATTTTAAGTTTTAACCTAAATTTAACTCTTAACTATATATTTAACTCAATAAAGTAATTAAACATAAAAGTACATATTTTTATATAAAGTACTACTCAATTAAATACCTACTCAATTGACCTATACATCGTTATATAGAATTTAGGATTGAACGACTTGCGTCTGACAATTTTCGTATTTTTCTCGCCATTGCTATGCCTATTATTGCGGTACTTATTTTCGTGTGATTCGTCGCGGTAATTATATGAAATATTATTCGTGCACAAGTCGTTATGTTTGACAAAACGTAATGTTTTTAAACGTGATTCAAAATTACTAAATATAAATTCAAAGAAAAGGGTAGGTATATAGTATGTTTGAATCGTATATATAAAACTTTGATTAAAAATTAATTATTGTTGTAATTATACAGTGGACCATTTGCCGTAACAGATTGTGTTTTAAACGCGTTTTTCACGACTTGCAACGGGTGTCTTTATAGTGTCTATATATAATAACGATTTTAGGATTAATTTTGCTTCGGGCGTCTATTACCTTATTGTCCCGAGAGGGACAAGGGAGCAATTTCCCTCTAGAATTTTGTTTTATACGTTTATTTATGATGGAAGGGTAGAGTATAGTGAACACGGCACGTATTTATTGCTTTTTTCCGGCCCTACTGCAGTTTTTTCCTCAATGACGCCACTATAATTTACCTAATATAAAATAAAACAACACAACCGAAACTCACAAGACAATGTTTTTTTACAACCTATGCATCACGATCAAACTCTAGGCGTCACAAGGTATAAAATTAAGTCACAGTGCGTGCATTCGATTTTATATCTTCTATAAAATAAATGATTTAAATGAATAATTTATTGAAATACAATAATGCTCGTAGTACAAGATATTTTAATTTTAACTTGTATTATTATCGTTTTTTGAAAGGAAATAAATTGATAAGGATTATAAAAATATAATATAATAATTACAATCTCGTAAATGGTTAACGGACTTAGGTCTTAACTACAGATATATAGATTATAGGTTATATTATAAAGAAATCCGTTTCTAACTATCCATATACTTATAGTCGTAATATTTATATGTATATAGTACCAGTATAGTGTAAGCTCCTGGATGGCGGTGAAAAAAGTTTTATACCTATTTTCATTACATTCCAAATCGATAAAAATGATCCACTCGAGAATTAATTTCGATTTTTCAAGCTCTCGAAACTGTTGAGAAATTATAATGATCAATTTTGTTAATTATCGGTTTGAACTACAGGGCCTTAAATGCTATTTTATTTTACCCGAACCAAATAGCTGTGGTAATAGTCGTAACGATTTCAAATAATTGTTAACACGGCGAAATCTCAACTATTTCCCATGTGTGCGTTTTCCCCGTATAATTACACAATAAACTGCTTTGAAGTTTAGAATTTAGTTATATAGCCATATATACATAGACGGAAATTCATTAACATTTCAAGGGGGGGGGGCTAACATTTTTAACATCAATGTGAGCCGTGAGGTCTTTGCCCACACACAGCTAAAAAAAACTGTCAACAGTTCAAAACCCACATTTATTTTCATTTACATATAACAATACAAATATAATAATTAAATATAGTTATATTTTAGATTCTGAGCGGAGTGAAGGAGCTAGTGGTCTTACAATGGTATTTATTTATATATATATATGTGTACAATATTATACAAACTTCGCTCAAAATCGTTTTTCGATTGCAATAATTTATCTTTAAGTTGGATTTTTAATAATTATATAATAATTAATAATAGGTATACTATTCTATCCGAGGACCAATTAAGGGACGATGACCCAACTTCCACCATCTGGACAACTTTTAAATTAAAGTTTAAATCAACATTATAATTAAATTAAATTGTATTCATCTTAATATTATTTTTCTATTTTTTTCAGCAAATTTATCAATAATTTTTATGTTATTTATATTTTTAATAGTTGTTTTTCAATATTATTATAGGTACTCATAATCATATCATAATATATTGTGTTTTAATATTTGTGGCAATCCCGAATTGTGATATTTGGCCACATTTATTATTTTGGTATGGTATTAGTGGTTATATCTATTGTACGTTTTTAACGATTTCCTTTCATAAAATAAATGATTACATTTTTTTTAAAATAGCAATGAGTCCTCAAATATCCGAAATCAAAATAGGAAAAAAATATAACATCATTTATGACATAATATTTTTTAGGAAGCTAATGAAATATTTGGGGGGCTAATAAAAAAAATAAAAATAAAACTCCCCATTTCGGCCTATGCGTATATATATATATATAAGTATATATAAGTTATATTTGTGTATAGGTACTCGCTGTCTTCTCTGTCAATGCAAATAAAAGCATTAACTGTAAAAACCAACTTTTTTGAGAAAATTTATGTTTACTTTCTTGTTTTATTTAAAGTATTCGTAATTATAATATTTCGAGTAACTGTATTACATGATTGGGTTATTGTAGGTAAAATATGCCTACAGACCTTCAAAAATCTTGTTTATTTTAAAGATAAAAGTCGAATATTTAGGTATATTAATTATTATGGAATTAGGAAGTTACCGCTTTTACTTCTATAGGATTTTTAATGTAAAATAAAGGAAAAACTTAATCGCTATAAGAATGCCATAAATAATGCTAAGACTATCAAATATTTTTAACTCTTAGAAGAAAAAACCCGAATAACGACTTACTAATAGATTTTCGACGGACAAACTCAATTTTCTATTTTGCCCCTTAATTGTATTTTTTTATTATACTTTTGTCTGTACTCGCTAATATACCGATTCTTTTTTACAATATTAAATAATATACAAAATAACTACAGGACATAGACACACATTATTTATTATAATAATTAATATCTACTATATTTTAATTATTTAAATATAAAATGATTGAATTGTGAAATTATATTACTATTTTCAATGTACCTATATTTATATAGGCTATAATTCGTAAAATTTTTAAAATAGCAAATTATTTTGAATGAAAATGAGTGTACTAAAATATATAAATCCATATTTTTTTTATAATATCCCTGGATCTAAGTCTAATTCTCAATCAAGAGGGTCACCAATTTTTTTATTTTATTTATAATATATCACTAACCATTGAATTTTTAAATTCCAATATAATAATAAGAAAAATGTTATTACAGTATAATAAAAAAGATTAAATTTAAAAAGCTAAAAGTATTTTATTAAATATTGAATGTTTTGATATTAAAACATAACATTGCAGAAAAATGGGTCATTTAAAAATCAAAGCAAAAAGAACAGTAAATACTAAATAAATAGAGCGAGAGATACAATATCGAAAGAATTAAAAAAATAACTTTCAAATTTTACTTTAGTATATTATTATGTTACTAATTGAACACTATCTTCTTAGAACAACATATGCCCTAAACATAATTTATATTTTATATATATATACTTACACAGTTTTTATTTCATGTTTGACGTTATAATATATATTTACAGACGCATCGGCAAAACGCTATTTTTCGAAATTAAAACTAATTAAAAAAACTATAATATTATAAGAAGTTTAATGGCAGAAAAACGATTAACCCGTTTTTAATCAAAAATGCGGAAACTGACAACTGGACATTGAAAAATGAAAATATTTATCAAAATAAACTCGCAAAGTTAGTTTTAATCTTTATATATTTAATAACATATATAATAATATACACATACATAATATATACTATACATATGTACTTATAGATTATAATTATAGTTTATTTTTATATCACTAATTTCATCACTTTTACTGTCTAAAATGTACACTATTTAAAATTAAATACAATATAAAAATAAGTTTAAAAAATTATGTATACAGCTAATTTAATTTTTATTCTTGGGAAGGCTGCTTAAGAATATTGGCCCATAGGCTACCAAATTTCACACTTCGTTACTGTTCAATAGTCATTGCACAGTTAACCAATACCTATATATTTATTCAAAGGGGGCATTTGGGAGGGAGCATGAGGGTGCAATTGCACTCGCGAGAATTATTTTAAGGGGGCAGAAGTATCATTTTGCACCCACAGACAACAGACAAAAATAATTAAGTAAATCATCTATTATGTATTGCTATATAACAAACTCGTAAATAGTGCTATGCTGTACGAAATGTATAATAATAAATGCATTTGGAATTTTCATATTGTGTTGTTAAAAATAACATTTAATATAAGAATTATTGGACAAAATGCCAAATTTTACCGATAATAATTGATAAACCACTTTAATACCATAGAATTCTATAATGTTAATACTTTACTTATTATTCCT